>JAOUQT010000009.1:6325228-6344637 GCA_025769995.1 Xyliphius kryptos | reverse complement strand
CTCACCAGTGTGTGTGTTAATATGTGTGTTTCACTGCACGGATGGGTTAAATGCAGAGGACCAATCCCGCTATGTGCAAAACATAGTGGCAAAATGTATCACTCTCACTTTAGATGTTCCAGCAAACTTCTTTTCAGTTGTGTGTGAAAACATTTTAATCCTATGCAAAGACATTCTGAAACCCATGATGACTTGAAAGTGAACAGTGAAAGTGTTCTATATAAAAGGAAACACTATAATGTTACAGTAAACAGAATCAAACTGAAGTACTAGAACTATCTGCTGTGTAGTTTTATTTAAACTGGTCCAAGTCTTTGCAGTTTTAAGTAAATTACGTTTTGCAAAACATTGACTGTCACGCAAATGTGACCCGTTATAGAATGTATTGTGTATTTTACCATCATACAAACATTTTTTACATTATTTTCTGATTGTAAATGAATATTTGTAAATATAATAAATTGCATACTGACTCATGAATGCAGAATTATTCTGTATCTGTATTCTCTCTAAACATCGGTAACAAATTTAGTTCTAAACAAACAGGGTGCCCAAGACTTTTACACAGTAATGTACGTACATAAAAATATCCAAATGACAATTAGCCAGAATCTGTTTTAATATGTAATATGTAAGAGTTGGTGTCTATAGAGGACAGATCACGCCAGTACTGTTTTTGTATCATACTTATCTCAACTCTGCAAATACTATCCTTTAAACTACATCAATTTATCCCCAAGAATCATAATTGTAAATTCATAAATCATGGCCAAAAATGTCAATTAAAATAAATTAAAGAAAACAAGACACTTTACAATGATTAACTTGTCTGTTAAAAAAAGGATGTACAACATCCAATTTTACTGCCATTTTACAGCCCCCGTTTTGTCACTTGAATGACTGTAAAAGCATTAAAATGTTCAAAGAGTCCAAAGTGTTTGCATGTATATATAAAAAAAAAAGAAAAGAAAAATGCCCACATGCACTTTATGAAGCCTATAAAAATGGATCAGTCCCGGGGCTTTAAAAACACTTTCTTGGGTTGTTTCTCCACTATATTATGGTTGACATCTTCCTCGTCATTCTTCAGAGATGAGTGTTCCCTTTTTTTGGCAAATCTTCTTTTCATGCTTTCAACCAAGCTTCCATATCTGTAAGAAAAACAGTATTACTTATATATTAGCTTTAAGTGTTGATGTGCAACATGAACAAAACTGTTCTGATTACACAAACCTCATTGCCATCTCCTCATCTGTAATATCTGTATCCATTCGAGTTGTATCCTCTTCCTCGTCTTCATCCTCCTGTTCTTTAGGAGCATTCATCAGAACCATCAGCTTCTACAGAAGATTAAATCAGATGTTGAAATTGGGACTAAAATGATGGGACCAGCCGACTAGTAACAGATAAACATAAACAAAAAGATAAACAAGGATTACCTCAACCTCAGTATTGAATCCTTTAAAGGACATTCTTCCGTAAACCAAGTCTTCACACGGGACATAACTTCTTTCTTCAACAATGTAGCTTCTACAAATTGTTAGGAAATTGTGGTCAGAGTGCTAGGACAGCTGCAGTAAAGCACCTTGAGTGTAGAAATGGTTAAGGGCTTGGTCAAAAAAAAAAAAAAGTGGCAGCATGGTTGTGCTGGGGCTTGAATCCGCAGACATACTGGGCAGAAAGCTTGAGCCATAACAATTGAGACACCACATTGTTTTATAAATATGCCAGCGGGCTCATAAAGATCAAGCCTACATTAGGATGACCATTCACACACAGTATCACACTACTCAATTACTGACACCTAAAAAATTATGGTGTCTTCAACACCTAAATGCAAATTTGCTTAAGATCAGCACTTAATTACAGAACATTAGAAACACTTACTCTTTTGCTTTAAGTTCAGGCAAGTCCAAGTACCAATGTTCATCGCTTATAATCCTCTTCTCTTCTTCTTCAAGTTGTTTCTTTACCTCTGCATCAAGGCCTCTTTGCATAAACTGAAGAGAACAAAACTTTGTATTTGAACTGTACAATTCAGCAGCAAACACATTTAATGTGCATTTATTTAGCCTCATTCACCGTCTGTGTCATAGATGTGTCTGTGTCATAGATGATTTGTAAAGAACATATATTTAGGGGCAAGGGCAGGAACAACCCTAGACTGGGCACACACACTTAACGGGCAATTAAGAGACACAAATTAACATATCATGAATGCCTTTTGAATGCGAGATGAAAAAACCTGTGGCTCAAACCTGGGATCCTCTTGCTTCTTGATGCTTCCTGATTTCCTGTGGGATTAGTCAACACCTGGACAGTCTGTGGTGTAATATGGTGTTGGAGGATGGAATAAGCCATGATGTCCCAGATGTGCTAGATTGGATTAATGTCTAAGGAACAGGCAGGCCAGTCCATAGCATCAATGCCATTCATCATGCATGCACGATCCCTAGCATTGTCATGCATCAGAAGAACCTCAGGGCCACTGCAGCAGCTTATGGTCTCTAAATTGGTCAGGGGATCTCATCCCAGTAACTTATGGCAGTCAGGGTACCTGTGCAGCCCCTCTTATTCGTGAAAATCACAGGGCAGCAATGGCGAATCTGCCAATCTAGGTGTTCTCTGGCAAATGCCAATCACACTGCACAGTGTTGTGCTGTAACCACAATCCCCACTTGTAGACGTCGGGCCCTCAGAGTCTGTTTCTGATAGTTTTTGCAGACCACATTTCAGGGCTATGACAGTGCTCCTCCTGAAGAAAGTAGAGGTCCTGCTGCTGGTTTGTTGCCCTCATACGCCCCCTCCACCTCTCCTGGTGTATTGGCCTTTCTCTTGGTATCTCCTCCATGTTGTGAACACTGTGCTGACAGACACAAACCTTCTTGCCACAGCTTGAATTGATGTGTCATCATGGATCAGCTGCACAAGCAGAGCCACTTCTATGGGTTGTATACAGCGCCAAGTGTTACCTCTACGAGTGAGAGCACTGACATCAGCCAGAAAGGATGATAACCGAGAAATGATCTGTGGTCACTACCTGAAGAATCACTCCTTTATAGGGCTTGCTAATTCTTTATCATTTCTACTGTTCTCTGTTCCATTTCTCAGCGTTGCTTCCTAACTGGACAGACTGGATTTCACAGAAACGTCATTGACTTGGAGTTTCATTGTGTTGTGTAAGTGTTCCCTTGATTTCTTTGAGTAGTGTATTACTTCCCATCATATTCATTTAAAAGGTTATTAGAACGGGAATGAACATCCAAACTAAAATAAATTTCAATGATCACTTAGAGGCGGCATAGTGGCTAGTGCTGCAGCCTCACACAAAGAGGATCCGGGTTCGAGACTCTGGTGAAGCGACTCCAAAGACATGCCTGATAGGTTAATTGGTGTCTCTAAATTGCCCGTTAGTGTGTGCGCGCTCCTATGATGGATTGGTGCCCTGTCTAGGTTATTCCTGCCCTTGCGTCCAGAATTGCCGTGTGAGCACCGGCTTCCCATGACGCCAGAACTGGGATTAAGCAGGTATAGAAAATGAATAGAGGTAAAGAATTAATGAATGAATGATCACTAAGACGTCTGTGAAGCGACTATCCTACACTTTGTGACTGTACTGTTAAATGACTATAAACAGATTATAGGTTTTTTTATAGTTAGCTTCTACATTTGCCGATGAAGCTTTTTAACTGAACTTAGGGGGAAACGCTTACCTTCATGCGTAAGAGGTTTTTCGACAGTTTCGTTGAGCCGTCGTTTGACATGGTATCGCTTTTGTTACTAACGCACTGCCTGCAATTTAAGCGAATAACAAAAAGCTACAGCTACGTTCACTTTCTTTTTTTTTTACCCTAAAGTCTCTTGCTAACAATATAACGCTAACATGCTCCACGCGCATATACATAGACACACTGCGCATGCGCTGAAAGATTGCGCGTCAGACCCGCTTAATAGAACTGTCGATCGTGCAGCAGCTGCTCACGTCTGATTATTAAAGGAAGATATAAAGACGAACACCAATATGCTTATTATTCTTATTATTCTCATTATAAAAATAATAATAGATGTATACTCAGTGAATGTAAATTTGCATAACATAGATATAATAATAAGTAAAATATAATAATTGTAAAAAGTAGCTAATAAGTTTATAATTAAATATATGAATTATGAAGCACTGAGTACATGATCAATTTCTGGAACCTAATCTTTGTGTAATTCTGACAAGACAATATTTGTGTGCTCCACATATCCAGATACCCCTGGGACCCCTCATTTCGGGACTAAGTTATTCATGTAGGTGTTCTTCTAAAGGATGTCTGTCAGACTTTGGGACACAATCTTGAAAAATATCCTGCTCTCAACACTAAGTTGCAGTGAGAAATGCCATGGTATATATTAGGCAATAAGAAAATATGTACCTTTTTCTAAAATGACACTACAGTAATTTATTTTAGTCTAGCATTTGATCTAGCATATCAGTAACTGAAAAATGACCACTAGTCGGATCTAACTCTTTATTATACTGTTTTCAGTTGTTTACTTTATATATCATCAGATGGAATGGGTCTGATTAAAAGTTTATAACAAAATATGAGTTCAGATAAACTCTTGCACCACAAACTGTTTTAGTGACAGTGGTGACTCTGGTCCATGTGGTGAGTTTTGAACTCTGATTAGCTCCTCTTGTAACTGAGCCACAGGATACTGTAACTGATACCCCAAATCCACCATGGCCTCCAATAAAGGGCTACGATATCTGAAGAGTCTATAGCGCCTCACTGCTGGCAGGGCCCTCTTTCCCGTCTGGAAAGCTGCATGGAAATCCTCCAGGTCCCTCTGGCACACCAGTAGTGCACACAGTGTTGGCACAAGCAAGGATGAGTCATGAGAACACAGTTTCTCCTGAAGCACTAGTGCATCCTGCAGGACCTCCAGAGCATGAGAATACTGACCTCCACGCAACAGATTGTAGGCTGTCCTCAGCTCAGGGTGAGTGAAGAAAGCTATAAAAGAAGGTGAGCGGCGGATGTGGCGCAGAGAGCACAGCTGGGTCAGGTAGTCACAGAGAGTCACACGTCTTTCGGTGATGTTCTCTTCTAAAAAATTGCCTATGAGTCTCTTCTTGGGCAAGGTGACATCCTCAAGCTCCTCGCTGAATTCCTGAAGCAGCTCATTGTGCAGCTGTAGAAAATCAGAGTAGCGGCGCTCAATGGCCCCATGTTTAAGATCAAAACTGCCTGATCTGATCACTATTATCTGATACACCTATGAGAAAGGCAGAGTAAATTGCTGATGATGAACATCTATGGAGCCCACATGCAATAGAGAAAACCATACAAGTCTATTATGTTGTGACCATAGCTTAATAGACTCACCACATATCTGGAGCATGTGCTCTCTACAATACGAGCGGATGGGATCTGAAATAGCGGTCTAACAGGTCTAATCTCTTGTTTCACCGCCATCCAGTGCTGCTGAAGCTCTGCTGTAGTGAGACAGGAGGCACTGATGCCTGCAGCTGCATGTAAAAAAACCCACTGCTTTATATAATAATGAAATATCTCCAATACTTCCTGCTCTATAACAACATCATATTTTACAGACCTTTTTGACCATTATTAAATGATGTCTCCTCCAGTTGCTCAGTGTTAAGAGTATGTGCAGTTTTATCATCAGTCTTCAGTTGGAGCAGTGAAGTGTCTGGATCCATTGCCACATCTACACATTTCCTGTTAACCTCCTGTGAATTAGGCGCATGATCCATTATTATATACATACACATGTATGTATATGTACATAATTATTAAATGTACATAATAATATCATGTAAAAGTATACATGTGCTAGACTGAGAGGCAGTTTAACTACATAGCTGAAAAGAAAAATCACTTACTTATCAGTAATAGGCAGAAATTTTCTCAGGTCGTAGCTGACATCAGTGGAAGAAGCGGTGTGATATAAATATAGAACTTCCATGTAGTGTGTAGAAGCCTAGTTCTGCAACAAAACAACAAATATTTAAAATAAATCCGAACCAATTGTGTAAAGAAACTGGATTAAACCTTCTTGCTTTTTATATATGATAGTAAAGCTTTAAGTGTGGATATTGTAGAGAGAAGGAAGTGAAACCAAATAGAGGGGCTGTCCTTCTCTTCCTCTTATCTATCACTAATTCCATCACATCATCATTGTTCTTCCTGGTTAAAAAAAATCTTCTATATCTTTAAGATTGTGGAGGAAACTAATTTCTAGTGACATTACATGGAATGACATTAATACAACGAATACAGTGATGTGTTATTATTAATGTGTACTTTAATAGTGATATACATTCACCAGCCACTTTATTAGGTTCAATTGCTTGTTAACACAAATATCTGATCAGCCAATCACATTACCACAGGTCAATATATTTAGGCATGAATAGGTGGTCAATAAAACTAGCTGAAGTGCAAACCAAGCTTTAGAATGGGGGGGAAACATAATTTAAGTGACTTTGAACGTGGCATGGTTGTTGGTGCCAGACTGCCTGGTCTAAGTATTTCAGAAACTGTAGATCCACTGGGATGTTCACAGACCACTATCGTCTATAGGGATTACAGAGAATATATCCAGTGAGCAGCAGATTTGTGGACGAAAATGCCTTGTTGATGTAAGAGGTCAGAGGAAAATAAACAGGTTGTAGATGATAGAAAAGCAACACTAACTCATATAACCACTCATTATAACCAAGAATACCATCTGTGTTGAAAGTATGACACAAAGAATTAAGGCAGTTCTGAGGGCAAAAGGGGGTACATCCTTTTACTAGCAAGGTGTACTTAATAAAGTGGCCGGTAAATGTATACATTATTAGTGTTTTGGTATACTAACGTTAATGTCGTTGTTCCTGCAGGGGGCGATGTTTCATTTACCACAGGAATGTTACATTAGGCAATGGGGATACAAAAATAATAAATTTCCGAGTCAAGCTTTTAATAAAAAGTTTACAATGATTTGATTATTTTTTAAAATGCACATGTCCCTGACCCTATGATTTGTCACATGACATCTCGTGTCCAATAAGAAGCTGCAATTAATAACAGCAATATTATAAATTATGTGATCTTTTCAGATACTAGCCATTTTAAAATATATTTTATATCCACTTGGTCTAATTTTAAAGGAATTCAGTGTTTAGAACCTATTTTCAATATGAAAAAAAACAGTATATTACTTTTATTGATCACAGTTTTCTTTTGATTTTAACAAAATGAGCAAGAAGCCTGGCATCACCAGTCATTAAATGTTGTGAGGTTTTAACTGTAGTATGTAATTGCATGCTTCTTTGAATTGTTAAATAATAATAAAAAACTAAATTCTGTCCTAAACTACCATCTCTGTTTTAGGAAGCAGTGTTCTTTAAAATAAAAAATAAATAAATATTAGTCTTTTAGCACCAATTTTCTGATGATTCTTTGTAATCACAATCAAGGACAAATATTATATAAATATTACAATTTCAAGACATCATCAGAGAATAGTGAAAACAATGCATTTTAAAAAAAATATATAAAATATACATGTTGATAAAACGGAACATGCAAACCTAATCACAATAATATGTAAATCACAGTAGTTGGAAATCAATATGGTCCCAACAAACACTAGGCTAGCCAGCTAGTTGGCCAGTTATCAATAAGTATCAATTTATCAGGAACTATTTCCAAACAAATATGATCAAACATTTAACAATTCCCTGTGTCTGAACTATTAGTTACTTAATATTTCACATTTATTTATAGAACTGTTGAATAAAAACAATATTGCACGTATGTTTTCACAGTTTGTATCATCACGGCTGTGATTAGCTATAGCTGACGAACAGCTGTATTGATATTCAACAAAACTTAATTTTCACATCTTGTCCATGCAATATTACTTAATCAATCCTAACCCTGATATAACCAAGTTATTTAAATATTCTTGATAAAATTACACCACTTTCCAACCTCTGCTGTGTCCATATAAAAGTGTATGTGCAAATTATATAGGGATGCTTGTGAGATTCATGAACCTCTGTATGAGACAAGAGCATCTGTGTAATCCTACTCAGCCCCACTCATTCATACAGTCATAAGCACATAACCCCGGCACTGCACAGAAAACAATAGCATCAATCAGCTATTTTTAATTCACACCATTGTTTGACGTGGCAGCCTGGTGCTTGGCATTTATTTATTAGTTTTGAAACATACATTTTCCATTGTTCGGAACATAATTCTTGTTTTGTTGCACAGATGCTGTGTTAGTACGATCTGTCCGTGCCAGCTGTGAGATTTGTTACTGCCTCATTGTGGCACATGGCCCTTCTGCTGAATAGCTAATTGGATTTAGTCGTTAAAATGTACAGTAGTTTTTGTGACATGCTCGAATAGGACAAAGCAAACGTGTTCAAATCTAATTCAATAAAGAAATGCTGCTTTTATTTCATAATAGAACAATATCCATGAATCAAATGTTTCTTGCTTCTTATTTCTAGGAAATTATATTGATTTTTATTGTGGGTGATCCAACATGAATAATCTAGGATCTAGGACATCACACTTTATCACACTTGTTCAGTGATTAATTCAAATATTTTTGACCAGTATCTGGGAACTGTTGCTGTAGCTGCCTGAGATGCATATTGAGCCTATTTGATTACAAGTCTGCAGTGTAAAAAATATATATATAATCCCCATTCTGTTTTAATATCGGTGATTGCTTATTCCCTATTAAGTTTATAGTTTTATTGCTCATCTTAATACCAGTTACGTTGTCTCTCTAGTTCTACTTTTGTTTCTGTAAATCTATCGTCACATCAATTGCTATCATCACTTTGTAATGGTTGGCACAGATGTGCTCAGTTGGATAGGGAGAAGCTGACCGTGCATCCCAAGTCTCTTATCAGCTGTACTTGACTTAAGCCAAATAGTTTCTCCAGTGTGTGCTCTCTCTTTACTGACATCACAATATATTGTAAGCAAACTAAAAAATATCCAGTTATATGTATTTCAGAATATGTATATATAGATCAATATGTGTTTAATAACTTTAGAATAACTAGTTAAATAAATATCTTTATTATTAGCTTGGATTTAAATATATGAACTTCCTGATTTACTAAACTTCCCTTATATTGTATAAAAACCTGATTCCAAAAAAAATTGGTAAAAAAATGTTTGTGACAACAACACATCTCAAAATAATTAGGAAAAACAATGTTTACCAATGTAAGACATGTCCTTTTCTCTTTATAACAGTCTAAAAACATCTAGGGCCTGAGGAGACAAGCTGCTCAATTTGAGACGTAAGAATGTTAACTATTGTCTATTGTAGGATTCTAGTTGCTCAACTGTCTTAGGTCTTTTTCATCCTATTTTCCATTTTATGATGCGCCAAATGTTTTCCATGGTTGAAAGATCTGACCAGTTCAGTACCTGGACATTTCTTATACACAGCCATGATGCTGTAAATGATACAGTATGTGATTTGGCATTATCATGTTGGAAAATGCAAAGTTTTCCCTGAAAGAGACTGGATGGGAGCATATGTTGCTCTAGAACCTTTATATATCTTTCAGCATTAATGGCGTCCTTCCAGATGCACTAATGCAACCCCATACTATCAGAGACGCAGGCTTCTGAACTGAGCACTGATAACAACTTGGGCCGTCCTTCTCTTCTTTATTCAGAACGACACAGCGTCTCTGATTTCCATAAAGAACTGTTCACAGATAATGTTCTCTGAAAATATTTCTGAGCCCATTTTGTGATTTACAATCGGGAAGCATTATACTGTATGTACTAGTACTGTACTAGTATGGTTTTCCAACCAACAAACGTCCTTATCCTGAGCAACTTACATTCATCTCTTTTTACAACTCAGCAGTTAAAGGTTAAACAGAGGCAGCTTGGAAGTAGTGGGATTTGAACTAATGATCCTTTGTATGCTAGTCTGACGTCTTAACCACTGTCCGAATTGTAGCTGCCCAATATGAACCAGAAACCAAATGATGTGAACGGATGGAGGAACATGGTGTGACTTGACTGTGGCAGAACAAGACAATGTTTTTGTTTTCAATTGGGCTTATTGTTGGTGACACCTTTTATGGTTACATTATTGATCCTCAGTCTCATGTATAATTTCCATTTATAAACTCTTACATACTTTAAACCAAGGCTCATCAGTCCTTAGATTATCATTCTATTCAGCTTCTCAAGATATAATTAAAGAACAATAGTGTACCAGGGCATAACAGTGAAGAGAATCCATAGACAAAAAATTGCTGCATACCAGGAGTTTCTCTAAACTAGGAGTATTCAATCAGAGAACAGATGGAGTCCAAGAAAACTAAATACATGATTACATAATTTACACAAGCATTATAAAATGCCATAGCATATTGTGGAACAGTGACACACAGATCCAGGGTCCATGGTTTGAGCCTGAGCTTAGGATTTTTAAGAGTATTATATGATCTCCCCAGTCTCTGTCTCAGTTTATTCTGGGATAGTTAGTCTCATTGTCCTTGACTCCTCCTCTTAGATATGTGTATGTGACTGTGTGAACTGTGATGGAATGGCGCCCTGTCTATGGCTGTATGAATTAAACTTTGCCCCGAAAGTATAACAAGAAAGAAATGTGTTGTTTGGGGCTGATGTGTGTTTGTAGGGAATAGGGGGGTAAGAGCTCTGCAATTTATAAAGTCATGTATATGCAGTATTTGGTATTTCCCCCTACTACATTGAATATGCTCAGTACAAGCTTTATTTAGCCACTAATCTAGGCTTTATTTAATTATCCAGGATAAACACATGTGGATGACTAAAAGTAACAAATGAACAATCGATATATTAATGTTTTATATTTCTTAAATATCTCCAAGACTTAGTTCAGGACAAAATAACTGTTGAGTATCTTAAGGTAGAATATTATGAAAAATCAGCAACAGGGTCAGTGGCGGTTCTACAGTAAATTACTCCCTGGGGGTTTGCTACCGGTGTTCATTCACACAGTGATGGATAATAGAAAGTGCTTTGCTGTGCAGATTTTTTAAAATGCTTGTGCTGCCCTCCAGGCACCCACGTCATGAAACAATGCTGCCTCGGGCAACTGCCTGGTTTGCCCGTGCCTTAAAATTCACCACTGAACAGCTTATGTAATTATCTATCTATCTATCTATCTATCTATCTATCTATCTATCTATCTATCTATCTATCTATCTATTGTCTTAGGCAGTTAGCTGTCCTATGTGTGTTTAGTGTCTTCTCTCCCACGGAGCACCAGCAGTCAAAATCTAATCAGCTCGGTCATTTACCACACATGAATAATTCTCTCTTTGCACACACTCCTTTGTTTCTTCTTATCATTCCTACTTGTCAGTCAAAAAGATTTCAAACAGTTAAAATAAATAAAAGACGGGGAACAGCTTTATATATTATGTAGCTTAATATTACATTAATATTATATTACACTATTTGCTCTGATATAGCCTGTAAAGCCTGTACTATAGATCTCTATGATATGTCTACAATATCTCTCTCTAGTTGTCTGTCTGTATGTTTTTTCACCAAGACTCTTGAAAAAGTACAGAATCTTCTAAAAATAAATATTTATAATAACATTTCTAAATCCAATCCAGGTATGTTGATGTTTACATCAGTGTAGTTTGTGTACAATTCTATTCTGTCTGTATTTCAGACACATTTCAGACTGATTTAGCATCCCAATCTCTTGTCAGTCCTTGCAGCTGCCTGGGTTCCAGCAGTGCACTCTACACACTGAGCTATCCACATTCTGACTAGGATTTTTACATGATGATTTTAGTTAATTGCTGTTCTATATCATTTGTAAAGCTCTATGATGTGACAAAGATACCTAGTAACCTGTGATTAATCATAGTTGCAAAACCAGCATAGCTCTTCTCATTGGAATATACTTAAACAGGGAACAGCCTGACTCCACCATTCTGAAACAACTGATTAACCTTCTATGGCTGATATGATCTGAGCAATATGTACATGCAGTCAGCACAAAGCCACAATCACAGTGTTATCAGTATATGGGGCTATCGTTTAAGCCCCGGTGGAGATTTAGCTGATCTTCTGTTATAGAATATTTTCATTGTCATACTAACAAAAGTGTGATGATTGTGCAGAAACTGCTTACAAAAGAATTGCTTTACTTGCATTGTAAACAGCACGCTGGTGTCAGCGTATTGGGAGACAAATTTGTGATAAAAGCCTTGTTTTGTTTGCCATTTGTGAGTACAAAACCAAATTCCAAAAAAGTTGGGACAAGGTACAAGTTTTAAATATAAACTGAATGCAATGGTGTGGAAGTTTAAAAATTCCATATTTTTTTCAGAATAGAAAATTGATGACAAATCAAATGTTTAAACTGAGAAAATGTATAATTTCAAGAGTAAAATTAGGTGATTTTAACAGCACATCTCAAAAAAGTTAGGGCAAGTCCATGTTTACTGCTGTGAGACATCCCCCTTTCTCTTTGCAACAGTCTGTAAATGTCTGGGGACTGAGGCTGGCCAGTTTAGTACCCAGAACCTTCTTCTATGCAGCCAGGATTCTGTAATTGATGCAGTAAGTGGTTTGGCATTGTCATGTTGAAAAATGCAAGGTCTTTCCTGAAAGAGACATTTTCTGAATGGGAGTATATGTTGCTCTATACTACCTGTATATACCTTTCAGCATTGATGGTGTCCTTCCAGATGTTTAAGCTGCCCATGCCAGACGCACTAATGCAACCCCATACCATCAGAGATGCAGGCTTCTGAACTGAGTTCTGATAACCACTTGGGTTGTCCTTCTCTTTAGTCTGAATAACACGGCGTCTCTGATTTCCAAAAAGAACTTTATATTTTGATTCGTCTGATCACAGAGCAGTTTTCCAGCAGTTTTTAAATGAGCCGACATATTAATGCAATCCAATACCATTAAAGACGCAGGCTTCTGAACTGAGTGCTGATAACCACTTGGGTTGTCCTTCTGCTCTTTAGACCGAATAACACAGCGTCCCTAATTTTCCACAGAGCAGTTTTGCCACAGTCTATTTTAAATGAGCCTTGGCCCAGAAAAGACATCTGCACTTCTGGATCTTGTTTAGATACTACGACTTCTTTGAACTATAGAGCTTTAGCTGGCAATTGCGGATGGCACGGTGAATTGTGTGAATTGAGAAGCATGCTAGTATGTGATGCAGAGCCCGAAGATCACTCGTGTCCAGTATGGTTTTCTACCCTTGACCATTCTCTGAATCTTTTGATGATATTGTAGATTTTGATTTTTTAAATGATATTGTATTGTATTAATGTAGATGATGATATGATCAAACTCTTTGCAATTTGAAACTGTCGAACTCCTTTCTGATATCTATCCCCTATTTGTCAGTGCAGAATTAGGGAGATTGGTGATACTCCTCCCACTCCAAGATGCTTTTTTTTATACCGTTGACTTTCCAGATTCTTATTGCTCCGTCCCAACTTTTTTGAGATGTGTTGCTGTCACGAAATATCAAATGAGCCAATATTTTGCAGGAAATGTCAAAATGTCTCATTTTTGAAATTTAATATGTTGTCTATGTTCTATTTGTTCTATTACGATAAGAGTTTTTGAGATTTGTAAATTATAGCATTCTGTTTTTACAGTTTGTACATTGTCCCAACTTTTTTGGAATCGGGTTTATAAATTTTATATAATACATTATATCGCTAAAGTGACCTATCAGTGTTCTTTGTTCTTACTTTGTAAAACAATGAATGAATACAGACATTTGTTTTAAAATTCAACGGCACATTTGATATCTTTCTCTATTCCGCCATCATTGCTTTGAGAAACAACTGTACTTTGACTGATGGTCACCTTTCTCACCCGGGAAACACTCGGGCCCCATCTAGTGACTGGAAAATGCATTACGTTTGATCAGTCTAGTCTCATGGCAAAATAGAATCGCCACACATGGGTGATATGTCCACAGTTTTTGTATTTTTTTTTATTTCATAGCATATATTAATACTAAGCATATAAAATAGCAATATTTTTCTAGGACAAGTATTTGAAAATGTATGGAATCACTCAGTGTAGAGCAAAACAATTAAGTATTCATCCTGTATTTGCTTCCCTGTAACAATCTGTAAATGAAAATGAGTCTAAAGTTAACAAGTGCTTACTGAAAAGGAAAACCGAAAAGAAAACTGTCTCTTTGAAAACAAGACAAACTCTGTCTAAAATGTGGTGCTGTATAAATATAGCACCACATTTGTATAGATATATGTATAGATGTATAAACAAAAGCTGATGGTTATTAATGGAAAACAAAGGGTAGAATTTCAGTTGGACAGAATGCTTAGCTGTTGTGTTTTGTCATATATACTTTATGTGGCTTGCTTATTTGCTAAAAATACATCCCACATTGAGCTCGATATAAAAAGCCTGGCCTACGACCAGACTTAATTTCTGACGCTTGATACAGTATATGGATAATTTATTAGAGACCACCGTATACGATCCATTCCGACTAAAAATGACATTTTTTTATATTCATAAGACAACAGGAGATTTTTATCTTGTTGTTAAACAAGTCTATGCTTGTTTCCTTCTGTTTTGCTCCTTTTGGTGGTCCTCAGGTTTTTCCACTGCTTCCTACCTAAAGGTACATATAAAAACGCACCATGGCTCGTCCATGCTCCCTTCCTCCACAGCTCATCAGTTCCTAGAGCCGCGCCACAACGGGCCACAAGTGCACAATGGCGCTCCCTACCACTCAGGACGGCAGTGTGCAGTGGAAGGTAAGCGCGCCTCGGTGTACCTGCCACTCGCTTGCTTATATTTTTCTCTTTAGTGTAAGGCCGTGAAATCATTTGAATAGTTGGAGGAGGGGACAATATCTAAAGTCGACAGCCATCAGACTAGACATTATTTTTGTGTGATTCATAATCGGTTACATGGACTGCAATATTTGATCGTTTTAATTTAATAAGTAATCCCATACATTGCATTTAATAATTTCCAATCACACGCTGACTAAGCATGTTTTTTGGCAATTAATTATGATGTAGTAATGGCTGTGCAATATAATCAACTCACCTGTTTCATTCTTTTATTTTAAAAATATTTCAAGAAATGTAAAATTTTCTCAAATAATAAGAATCTAATTCTGCCTGAATTAGAATAAATGTTTCTGCACTAAACCAACTGAGTGTGGAAGTCCCAAGATACTCTATAGGCTTGTGGATAACTGTCCATTTCATCCATATGTGGTTTTTCTCCAAAGTTAGATGTACACAATCGTATCTTTTATGTTCTGTAGTTTTACAGTTTCCATTACTGAAAGTAATGCAACATATCTTGTTCCAGTATGCCAGTGCCCTTGTGCTCAATTAAGTTAAGCTTGTCAAGGTAATCATCATAGCCCTGACCTCCAACAACTCTTTCACATCTTTAAAAGCAACTGGAACTCTAAGCCACAGCCCTCATAAACAAATATCTTAAACTAATGCTCTTGTTGATATAACAGCCAACAATAATACATTTTAATTTTTAAAAAGCAAAATAAGTGTTACGGTCAGTTGTCCACAACAAATATAGACAGTCTTGGACACACTGAGGAAGTTGTGCAGTATGTACTTCTGTAGTTTAATGTTGCTAGTCACTTAACTAGTCACTGATTTGTAAATGAAAGCTACTACTTTGTTGTCAGAGCAGGATGCCGTAGTACTCGGTACTTATGGTAGCATCAGCTGTAGTATTTTGTCTTGTTATGCTAATCATACTAGCCATGTAGTAGTAGCATACCTCATTACCACAGTAACAAATTATTCCATTATTTAAATTTCTGCACAGATTTCTAGAAGTGTAATGAATGTACTGATTGTGCTCATTAGAGTAATGTTATTAATTGGACCATCTTTCATTTAAAAGATTGGCTCAATGTCCTAGACAAAGGATTGTGTTTTGGTGACTGTTTAGCTAATGTCCAAACCAATTAATTTTTTTTTTTGCTTTAGGAAAAACATTCTGCAGAAAATATTTCAATGAATTACTTTTACTTTACAAACCCCATTAGTAGAAATGTAAGGACACTTTATAAAATGCAATAAAAATGTCATGCTATATATGTTTAAATTAATAAGACATTTATTTAGCTGGTATTTAAAGTGGCCCTTAGTGTGCGAATGTGCGTGCGTGACTTTCGGTGTGACTTTGTATGCGACTGTGTGCGTGCTCTGTAATGGCGTGGCACCCTATCCAGGGTTATTTTTTGCACCCGAAGTTGGCCGGTGTGTACAGGCTGGCCCGCGACCCCATGTGGATTAAGCAGAATATAATAGATCAATTTATTTAACTGATAAATATACCAGTAAAACATTTTCAGTTTTTTCAGTGATGACCTTAATTGTGTGATGCCAACTACACAATAAAATATGTTGGTACCTAGGCAACTTAAGACTGAAAACTTTATACAACACTGGAATTTTCCACGATAATCCTTTTATTGAATGCACAGCTGCAGTATGGCATTCCTGGAGCAAGAAGGGTTAAGGACTTTGCTTAAGGATCGCAGCAATGGCTTCTTTTCGGGCTTAAACCAGAACGTTTCACCACTGCCCCAATTATAAAAGGAGCATCATATTGTCAATCAGTTTAAAGAAAATGTGTAGGACTCTAAAAGTATTTTTCCATTAGTATCCTATATTTATCATAAACAGTGTATAATAATATAAAGAGATTTTGGGGAGGCAGGGAAAATCTTGGGGAGGCATGAGAAATGCTATGCAAAGAGGAAACCATTATTCATTCAGTTCTTTGGTCCCAAAGGCATCTAATATTGCTTTAAATGCAGTGGAAATATATTCTATTGTCAGATGAGTAAATGCTTCAGGCTTTGTTGTGTAAAATGGAGTCTATATGCTTAGGATAAAATACTGTTACCAAAGTGAAAAAAATCAGCATCTGTGATTAAGGATGCGTCATTGTCCACAATTATCCGTGAACAATTGTTTTAGAATGCTACCATTGCAGAGGCTTATAGTGGAATTTTGGCAGTGTCTTTTTCGCAAACCCCATGACTTTGAGCAGGACAATATCAAGACTCATTATAATTTGTGTGCTTGTCAGTCCTGATTGCAGTCCAGATCTGTCTCTTTAAACTGTTTTGAGGTTTTGTATTGGACAAGGATTACAGATTTTCTTTCCAGCACGTATGTGACCCATTGCTAAACATGCTTCTGTTTCAGTTTTCTTTGAGTGCATCACAATTTCTAATTTATACATTCGTTTATATTACTATAATGATATTAAGTTAATCACTGAAAACACAAATGATACAGATTTTATTGCATTTGTAGAAAGTGTCTTTCTTTTGGCTTTATATTGTTGATGTAAACTACCCCTTTACTTGGCAGTGTCTACTTTTGCCCCACCCTAAAACCATCTCAAGTGTCCCAGTTTGTCTCAGAGGACTAAAATACTATGGCACAAGACAAAGTAAATGTGAAGCATATGTTCTTACAATACTTAGTCACAGAGGGTCCTTAGTACTTTTAGACATCTGCACAAAATGGTGTTTTTTATTGAGGGCTGCAAGGGACATAATGTAAGAACTCATTCAGTAGAGATATCCAGGTGATGCATTGAACAAGCTACAGTGTGTAAATGAACCCATGTAAAATTCATGTCAGTCTAACTGTGCTGTCGGTAAGTGTCCACCTTGATATCTCTCTCTCTCCTTTTGTTTGTATCATGTCTTCTATTGTGCTTTGTGGGGTGGTCTGTGATGGTGTAGATCTTTGCACCAGTCGCCGGATTCTGATGCCCTTTCCTGAGGCAGAGGGGTGTTTTCGGGGGTTTTCGGGGTCTGCAATTCTCTCTCAACCAGGCCCTCCTGCCCTTGGTGTGCAGCCTGAGTTGTGGGAGCGGCACTGTGGTGGAGCACCAGGCCTCCAATTACATGTACCTCTCACAGGTCAGAATGCTCGCACAACACAGGATGTGAACTGCTTTGCCTCACAGCTCAGTAGATGTTTGCTTATTTTACATTTTAAGCATACAGAGCAGGTTTTCTTAAAGACAAACACAAAGGCAAATATTAATATGCAGAAAGACAAACAGAGGGACATGTGCAGAGAGAGGAAAAAATGGAAAGATGCTCTCAGAGAGACAGACAGTGATATTGACCCAGGAAATACAGAATAACACATGGACCAAAGACATAGAGACGGCGTGGAGAGATATGTGGGCAGACATGCAGATGTAATAAAGTTTGAATAGTATGACCTGTGTTCATATGTGCAGTGCAGATGTATCAGTGTATGAGTGGACCTATGTCTTTCTTTAGGTGATTTGTATGGAAATTATTTTATAATTTGTCAATTTTGCATGCCTTCGACATTTAAAACGAAGCTCTGAAGTCATCTTTTAAAATGTTTCTACACAATGATTGGAATACATCTGTGGTAAATCTATTTGATTAAACGTGATCTGGAATGACACACTACTGTTTAAATAAGCGCACACAGCTGGCCGTGCATTTCAAGGAAAAGGACAAGCCACTGGAAGCAAACAACTGTTCATAGAGCTCAGAGGGTTGTGTTTTTGCACAGCTCTGGAGAAAGTGTGCTGCACAAAGTTCTGCTGCACTGAAAGGTTCCAAGCACACATTACCCTGCTTAAGTTTTAAATGGAAAAAAGTTTAAAGAGAAGGGACATTTCGTACACCTGTCCGCCCCACCAAACTAAATAATCAGGGACAGAAGTGCATTGGAAAGAGGTGATTATGGATTAAGTACATATGGGTGGTCAAACACCATTGCAGCGGTCCCTAAATCTGGGATTTATGGTTTTGAACAATGATTTCTTCAGAACAGAGACTTTTTTTCCTCACAGTCGGATTAGAAATTGAATTAAATAGAAAATTATTGATCAATTTGAGGAAGGAAAGTAATAATAATGTAAAGAAATAATAGCTATAAAGTGAGTCCTTGATGCTTTTTTTATTATTATTATTATTATGTGAAAAGGCTGAGAGGGCTTGAGGATTTTACTGATGCATTGTACGTTGCGTATACTATGTGAGACGTAAAGTGTAATATTGTTATTTCACCTTGAGTGAGTATAATTGAATTATATTCAAATGGGCAAAAGTTTTTGATCTGCAAGGCATACAACATGCAAAACGCAGATTTGACATGTTTTATTTTATAGGCCAAAAAGTAAACTTGAAATAGCATCAATAACTGCATTGTAAATTGTGACCATAAGCAAATAGGTTTTTGCTCTGAAATGCATTGTTAATTAATTGTAACAGAGACAACAACTGGATATAGGCAAGTAGATTTCTATTATATATATATATATATATATATATAT
>JAOUQT010000009.1:6310788-6325128 GCA_025769995.1 Xyliphius kryptos | reverse complement strand
TGCTGTTGTCCAAATGGAACAGACAACAGGTGGAAATGAGAGGCACTTAGCAAGACCCCCCCCCCCCCCAATAAAGAAGAGGTGACCACACCCCTTTTCTCTGTTCTCATCCTTTCTGGCTGATGTTTTGGTCACGTTTGCATTTGGTCGGTTCTGTCACCATAGAGGTATCATGAGGCTTTGTCTACAACCCACAGAAGATGCTCAGGTAGTGCAGCTTATTCAGGATGGCACCTCAATGCCAGCTGTGGCAGCAAGAAGGCTTGCTGTGTCTGTTACCACAGTGTCCATAGCATGGAGCAGATACCAGGAAACAGGCCAGTACACCAGGAGACATGGAGGGGGTCTTAAGAGAGAACGTCCACTGCCTCATCAGGAGCATGCCCGGGCGTTGTAGGGAGGTCATACAAATCGAATTATGGTATGGCGGGTGGAATGTGTATTAAGCCACAAATTAAGCTTGAATTGTACAGTATATTTTGCTTTATGTATTTTAAATGTGGCTGCATTTTGGCCCCTGATTTAAAAAATAATTCACCTTTGTGTTTCATGATCTCTTGTTGTACGTGATTTATGTGTAAGATGTATGTATATTTTTGTTATAAAATGCACCTTCTTTAAATTTGTCTATAAAGTACAACAAATTTAGAATTGCTTGGGAAGTTGATTTGTTTAAGACACAATTTTGGAGGCTTTCAGTTCATATAGATCTGTTGACCAGAAAAAGTTTATTAAATCTATATAACTCAATGTAAAAAATGCCATATACAAAATAGAGTTCTTAACTTTCATACGACAATTAATAAATAATTGCATGTTATTTGAAGTTCTACATATAGTAATGGTTTTGCTTATATGTGATAATTATAGCATATTCTGAGCTTCCACTGTTTACTAAAGCTCTCGTAATAAAACTGTCTTTTAAATCTTTCATCTTTTGTATTTTAATATCTCTTATAAAAGTGAATTATTGAGTTGGTTATATTGTATTGGATTATTCATCTGCGACATTATGTGGAGATGTAAACATGCATGCTGCAAATATACCTGCAATTAACCAAACTAGTCGAAAATATTTATATGGTCTCTATAACTGCATATGCAAGCTTGCTTTATAACAGTGTTACATGATGACATCAATATAAAACTGCTTTATAAAACGTACATAACTGCAGTCATATACAACCCTGCTGTATAACTGTTTAATGAAATAACACCAATATAAAACTGCTTGTAAACTTTTGTGTTAAATGATCTACATACACCATCAGTCATTTTCTGACCAGATAATTACTTCTGTTTTAGATAAAAAGGTTTCTGGATATTCCTATTGAGACTTTATTTATTATTAAACATGGTTATGTTTAAGGTGCACCTCCTTCTTGTGATCACTGATGTTTGCTGATGGTAGAGAGGTTGGTTTTTTGATGTCTTACCCTCATATCTATCACATTGAAACAGCTGCAACGAGTATCAATCAGTTTTTAGTACTTCGTAAACTTTCTGTACATTTTATTTATACCATATGATTTTTTAAAGCTTTCTAATATGTTCTACTTTAACGTAAACACTAGATAATTTGATTTGTATTTACTTTGAGGTATTGGGTCCCATTACAGCCCATGTAGTTTGTCACATTTGACCTTCTCATATTATGATTAGATTATGTCTTTTGTTGAGATACCTTGTAAAAAGTTTGTTGTTTGAAGCACTTAAAGTATAAATAATTAATCATTTAAAATTGACTTGAGCCCCCACACAAATAATGCTTTATAAAAACGTAAAATATTAAACAGCTTCAATAAAACTTGTACATATTACATCTTTATGAAAATCTTGCATTATAACAAAATAACATCTTAACATTGATGTAAAAATACAACAAATCCCGCTTTATCACATTTAAAATGGGCATTGAAAGTCAATTATGTCAATTTTGTAAAACTTACATTGTTTCATTTTAATGTAAACCTGTTATCTTATGATAAAATTTTTACTACACCAATAAATAAGTAAATGAGGTGTCACAGTTCTAAAACTACAATACAATAAAAAAAATATTTTTAATAACACTTCCTTTCGGTTGAATAAAGGTTTTCATTGCATTTTAACTTTAAAAAAGACATTGCATTGTCTTAACTTTTCTAGAACTGCAATTTGTATTTAATCATATATTATAGTAACATAATGACACTTTAAAGTATATAATGACATATAATGTATAAAAAAAATTGTATTTTATGGCATTTAAACTCTGTTCTAATAGTTTAGACATTTAAACTCTGCTACATAATTACATCATCAAATACTCCTTCTGTAAAACATTTACTTTGATAAATACTAATACCTACTATATTTTGGTTTCTTACAACATTTACATCTTATATATCATTTAGACATGGTTAATGTTTCTTGTACAGAAACTATATTGTATCAAATTTCTTATGTGAATTCTTGAACCACAAGCTCTTTTAGTGACACCTGTGACACTACCACATGAGGGGAGTTTTGCACTCTGGTTAGTTCTGATTGTAACTGAGATACAGGTTTGTTTAACTTATAGCCCAGATCCACCATGGCCTCCAGCAAAGGAACACGATACTTACCAAGTCCATAACGCCTTATTGTTGGCATTGTTCTGTGGCCGGCTTGGAAAGCCGCTTGGAAATTTTCCAAGTCTCTTTGGCACACCACAATTGCACACAGGGTTGGTACAAGCAAGGAAAAATCATGACTACATAGTTTCTCCTGTAGGACTAATGCCTTCTGCAACATCTCTAGAGAATGAGAATAACGGCCTGCCCTCAACAGCTTGTAGGCAGTCTTTAGCTCAGAGTGAGTAAAGAACTCTAGAAAAGCCTGTGAGCGGCGAACATAGCGTCGAGTGTACAGCTGGGTAAGATAGTCACAGAGAGCCACACGACGCTCAGTGATGTTCTCCTCTGAGAAATTACCCATTAACTTCTTTTTGGGAAAAGGGACATCCTCCAGTTCCTCACTGAAGTCCTGCAGCATCTGCTGGTGCAGGTGGAGGAAGTCAGAGTAGCGCCGCTCAATGGCCACACGCTCATAGTCATAGCTGCCTGACTTGATAACCACAACCTGGTACACCTTTAGGAAGCAGTAAAGCCATAAGTACTAGATTACATTTTAACTTTGTAATGCTTTTAAATACAACAACTTATTCTCTGCTGAGTTAGTCATTTGCAAAATGTCAGTTACAATTACAAAAATACACATAGATACTAAGTTAAATTCATGAAAATAATCAATTACTCTAAAAATGCATGGATGGAGTTTTGTCAAAACTGTTTTTTGGTTGAATATATTGCATAACACCAGCACATCTTATGAATCTGAACACAGAGTTTTCCCAGTAAACCATAGTAGTGGCAGCAGCTCATTTTAAGAATATGTTTTTTTTTTAGGTAATGGGACCTGAGTGGATTAAACCTATAGATAGTATAAGCCTTATACCAGAAAATCCCATTGTGTTGGATCTTTACTTACTACATGGTTATTGCATTATGCCATGCTACGTAAAAATCTGTTCGGGGGATGATTGGTAAATTTAAATGTCACTCATTAAAAGTCTGCAGCCAGACTTTTGCTGAAAAATGTGGGACAATGTCATTTTCTTACAGTGAAATATAATTTAGCTGTACATTTTGAGTTCATGATGTATGAAATGTATGTTCTTGAAGTTGAAACAAATCCATTTTAAATTAAATATTCAAAGTATTTAACTTATGTACATATACTGTGGACATTTAAAAGTAAAATCTTGATGAAATCGGTTTTTATTTGAATATTTTTAAGATAAATAGCTATAGAAAGTGAGAATATCAAAAACATATTAAAAACTGTTGACAGAATGTGAATAAACCCAATTTTTTTTTTTTACTTTTATATTGCTTTTGGGTCAATTTATTTTTTTTTTTTATAAATTTCACTCTTGAGCCAGTATTGTTATGCATATACGATCAACAAAAACAGCTGTATTATGAAATCCAGTGGAGCAACAGTCAAGTTAAACAATTTGTGCCACTAACAAAATCAATGCAATGTTATGTTCTAACATCATGGAAAGAATATGTACAGACAAATGACATTATCTGCTGTATTTTAAACAGGAAGGTAAAAGAAAGTGGGTGTAAAACAGTAATTTTAGCAATTCCTTTACAGTTATTGTGGTAAACATGCACCGATCTATTTATATAAAGATCCTTTTAATATTGTCAGACACTTATAGTAAGATCATGAACCTGTCAGATAAAAAACGAGATTTAATTTCCCCATGAACAACATGCTATTGTCAGTTGACACTTTTGGTGGGTTATCTCAATATAGATTTTTTTCCAGTCATATTTATCTCTATTAAAATGACTAAGAATGCTTTAAAAAAAACTCTGCCTGGTTTTCCATTATGTGCAGGTGTATTGTTGATAATGTGTAGTCTCACCACATATCTGGAGGCTATGCGCTCTACGGTGCGGGTTGATGGGATTTCAAACAGCAGTTTAATGTGTCGGATTTCCTGTTTAACAGCTCTCCAGTGTTGCTGAAGCTCTGCTGTAGTCAGACAGGAGGCACCTGTGCATGTAACTGCTTATTCACGCAGAAAAAAATATTTTTGATTATGTATTGTTCCTTTTTTAATAATAATAATGCATTGGAATGTCTATTTAACCTTCATATGTACATTATTACCTTCATTAAATGATGACTCAGTCTGCTGGTCACTGACATCCAAATGTGTGGTGCCACTTGGGGTTGCATTTTCAGCCCTCAGGTTAAGCAGATGAGACTCTGACTCCATCACTACCTGTCCATATTCCCTCTTTTGATCATGTAAATAAAAACAATGAATCAAGAGAGGGTCTGTTTTTCTGCCCACAATGTATAGATTATTAAGATAAACAGTGTATTTTAAGCCAGTTTTAGTTTTTTTTTTTTACTTAATTCTTGCCCATCTGTTGCTCATAAGACATTAACATTTTGCAATTTTTAACAAAATATGAACTTGATCTCCTACCTGTTCAGCACAGAGATGAATAGTGGTGGTCTTTTCACACCTTAGCAAATCCACTGTAATGATATTTTACTCCTGAGGTATGCGCTATGTTAAATTTTACACAAAGGATATTTTTTAGACTTTAAAGTTGTTTTCTGTAATGCCATGTCTGCTGCGAACATCCTTTCAACATGGTGACATGTTACTAAAAGGGAACTGAAACCAAAAGGAGGGAGTGTCGGTTATGTTTTTTGGTTTTATCTGGTTAATTACCTTATAGGATGCTTTTTTTTTTATTAAAGATAATAAACACAAACATCCAGACCTAAATGTACAAGTTTACATATTAAATCAATAAATCAGATTTTAATTTAAACGTTAAAATAATAAAAATGTATATTAAATATACCTTTTTTGTACAGGTCACATTTTATTGCAAATAAAGTCAAAACAAATGTGCATAAAAACGTACTGAAGGTGTTTTTTTTTTTGTTTTTGTTTTTAACGAGAATGTCCATAAAACTGTTGCATATTTTAGCGATGATCAATACTGTCCACCAGTGGGCGCTGTTTGACCAGGTAAAGGCTTTCACGAAGAAACAGTATGAATCATAATGATTCTCCTAACAATAATTCAGAAAATGCTTTACAAAGTAGTAATATAATAAAATGATTGATACAGAAATACAGACTGGTATTTAATGAAAATATAGTTGAAAATAAAATGTAATAATGTGTGTAAATGAATTAAAAAAAAAAATCGAATAAAGAATTGGAAAAAAAAAACATTTGAAAATCTGAATCCATTCAGTAATAAAACTATAAATAAATAAACCAAGCATAAGGTAAATGCAAGCCTGAACATGTGCTTTCAGGCTTCCTCTTGAATGTGTTCTAATTATTCAGAGCCCTCGGGTCATCAGCAAGAAACTTCCAAAATGTTGGGGCCGCAATGAGAAAGAGCTGCAGTATTTATTAAAGTGTTGATTGTTTAGTCTAAAACAGTTCCTTTAATATTTGTATCAGTGCTGGGTATTCCTGGTTTGAATCCCAATCTGGGTGAAATTTCCATGTGCTCTGAATGCGTGTCCACATGGGTTTCCTCTGCGTTCTCCAGTTTCCTCCCACAGTCCAATCCCACAGTGGATTCAAGGTAAACTGAAAGCTCTAAATTGCCCCTGTATAATGTGTGGCTGTGTAAATAAGTATGCCCAGTGATTGATAAGCACCCAGTCCATGGTGTATCTGCCCAGCGAAACATTGTCCCCTGGTTGGGCATAGAGAACCCTGCGTGATGCCATGACCTACCAATCAGAATAGAGTATTCAATATTATGAATGATCTCTAAACAAAAACAAGTTCTGAGGTGCAATGCAATGATTTTTGTAATAGGTTTAACTTTGAGGTAATTGGCAAAAACAGAAGGCAGAGAAGCTAAATGATTACGGTGTTGGCCTATCAATTTGAAAATTCCCAAGTCCACCAAAGATACCACAGGCCCTTAATTCTCATTGCTCTAGTTGTACTGACTGTTTTTAGACTCTGTTTTGATATAAAAGGGTCAGTGAAATGACCTCACGTATAAAATTACTTCAAATAGTGCTCCATGGATCAGTGTCATGGTGGAGGTACCCTTTGCTGTATTCATGGAAATGGCGATGGTGAATTGGTCAACATCTATGACATATTCGTATCCATCGGAAAGGGATTTATTGTTTTTGATCGCAAACATTTGACCAACCCCTAATAAAAAGGAAGATAAAGTGGTTAATGGGTAATAAAGTCCTTATCCTAAATGAAATGAAAGTCAGTTTAGAATAATGTAGAGACCAAAGCAAATAGAGAGACAACGTTTAAGTTCTTAACGTTAATAAGTTACCAATAAAACTGCACTCAAGTAGTGCGATATGTTTTCTGTTAAGCTGATTAATAAATGATACTGTGCAAGTAAATTGATTACAAATTCATCATGTCAAACTCCTTCATAAGAATCTATTAACTTCAGTTACACACAGCAATGAGGCATGAAGCACTGTATGAGACAAGAGCGATTGTGCGCCACCCTTCAGCACCACCCATTCATACAGCCATAAGCACAAACAGAGAACAATGGCATCAAGCAACTATTTTCTTTTATTTCACGCCATTGTTGGATGTGGCAGCTTGGTGCTTGGCATTTATTTATTGGTTTTTATACATACATTTTCTTTTGTTGGGAATATAATTACTGTTTTGTTCTCATGAGGCCGGGTCAGCACACTCTGTCCGTGCCAGCTGGGAAAAGTGTTACTGTCTCATTGTGGAGATTGGCCCCTTCAGATGAATCGTTAATAGGAATTATCATTTAAATGTGCAGTAGTATCGTCATCTGTGGGCAAGAGATGGGGCAAGGGTTGGGGGTGGATCAGTGTAGAGTTTATCAATAAAGCATTTAAAGCCTACAGATTATTTAATAAAAAGCACAATGACCCTCAGTACTATTTTCTAATACACTCATTACACAGCATCATATGAACACAGAGGACAAGACTAAGTAGAACAAGAGTTTTTAATAATTAGAGCTCATTTTATACACAGATTAAATAGTTGGTCCCAAATTATCAAACACTTACAGAATTGGAACAATTACAAATTATACTGGGAAAGGGGCATACGGCCCCCTCACTGCTCAGCATGAATCATCGTTTCAGCTCCTGAGACACAGTGGGTAACATACATAGTTGTGTATATATAAAATAAAATAAAATGTGTATATACTCTTGTGTATAAAATAAAACCTATAAAAAATATTATCTAAATTTCTATTCTTATTTTTCTCATCGTTATTCACTTTTATTGTAGTTTATTGTGTATTTTTTTTGTCTGTTTAAATGCAAAACACTATTGCCAAAGCATTACAGTCATGCCAATAAAGCTATTTTGATTTTTAACCTGAATTTTTGCATGTTCGCCTCTCAGCGCTTAGGATTGCCAGTTCGAATCCCATTCTAAGTGGAGATTCCATATTCTCCCAGTGTCTGCATGGGTTTCCTCTGGGTTCTCCGGTTTCCTATCACAGTTCAAAAACATGGATTCAAGGTAAATTGAAAGCTCTTAATTGCCCCATAGTGTATGTTCATGTGTGTGGCTGTGTGAGTGTGCCCAGCGATAGATTGGTGCCCTGTCCTGGGTGTGTCTGCCCAGCGCCCGAAATGTTCTCCCCAGGATAAGAATGGGGAACCTTACTTTGATAATGAATAAGTAATGGATGGGTTTTGAAAAGCTTTACAAAAACCTGTAAAGACATAATGAATTTTTTAAATAAATTATAGTAGAAATATGAAGTTTCCATTTGAGCCTAATAATTTATTTCCAATATGTTGCAGTGGGACTTTGGGAAGTTAAACCTGATGATTTACTAGAGCTTGAGTCCTGAATTGCTTGTCTAACACCCATTGTATTCCACATGTGTGACTGTGACTGACTACTGTGGTCTTATCGTGAACCTAAATATTATTATGTGGATGTAAATACTGATCTTTGTTTTTGTTGTATCTGTAGGGTCGTTCAAACTGATGAGTGAGAAAGATGGTTCAAAATAATAGAAACAGGAACTCAATGACGTGTCATGCAGCGATATGTCTGTAATTAAACAATGTGAGGCTTGACTGGTGCATAACAAAAGACAATGTCTTCATGCTATTCTGGTCCTATTGTTTGGCTGATACCTATTTTTTTCGTGGCAGCACTGCATTATTGACCCTTAACCTTGTGTGTGCCTTCCAACAGTAGGGCTATAAGACATATTCATTAATAAGACAAATCTATTTATTTAAAATGACACTTTATTTTTGCGATAGACTTTTCATTCTGCTTTTTTCTTTTTGTAGAGCACTTTTTTGTCCATCTTGTTTTTTCTTTTTTTTGTAAATTGTTTTGTTAGGTTTTATATAAGACTTCTACACATTTTATAAATTATTATTATTACTTTTGGGCAGAGCACATTTTGTCTAATGTAATAAATATTATACATATATGTACCCCCACCGTGACCATAGTAAAGAAATAAGTGGAGCTGGATGGATAGTCTTAACAAGTACTTTTTAAAAGTTTCTTACTCTGAATAGTTGTGAATCAGTTAAATTGTCAGTTTGTCCTTTTGTTGGGTCAGAAAACTACTTTAATGACCTGCAAAGGTTATTGTAATAAACTAATTATAACAAAGCCCTGACCTAAATCCCATAGACGGTCTGTGGACTGACCTAAAAGAGCATGTTTAGATAAGATGTGTCAAAAAAAAAAAAAACTAAACTGCACCTCGTTTGACATTAGGAATGGCTACAATTTCAAAAAAAGGTAAGTAAGAAGCTTTAATTAAACAAAGGTACCTATATTTATAACGACATAGGGTTTGGTCTAAATCAACGATGGGTGATTTTTTTTTTTTTTTTCCTCAAGGGGTCACATGAGAAACTAAGGTTATTGAAGAGTGCCAAAGTAATAAACTGAACTTCAAAAGAAAAGCAGAGCACTTTTACTGTGTGCATACCATGCAGTGCACAACATGCACCCAATACAACTGTACTGACTTAATGTTTGACCAAATGCTGACCAGACAGGGTCAGCCTAAGGGCCATGAGTGGCCCCGGGGCATGCAAAATGCCCAAATCACAAGTAAACGGTCATATAAATAAGTATTTAATTGAATTAGTAAGTTTTATCATGGTCCTGGACAGGAATACAAATATTGTACCATAGAGTCTCACATGCTCAGTGAAGCTTTAGACACCATATAGACTATAGATTGCCATCGAATGCTGCATGTAAGTCATGGATTAAATGAAATACTCCCTTTACCTCCTAAACGAAAAATCTCCTTACACTTGCTGTCACATGGAGTTCACAACCCTACATTCAAACTACCTCTGTAACTGTGCATAAACCGAGCTACTGAAGACCACAGCTCTACATTAACACAACTTTTAGTGTTTGAGACTATAATATGTAATCGAACTTGAAAGGCAGTCACCCACATTTAGTCAGTCCTGCTGGTGGAGGGTCCCAGTGAAAGCACAGGTCACAATCCTGGCCACAGGCATATCATAAGGTTTTTTTTTAACACTTACAGGGCATGTTTGAAAGTAAGAGAAGGGCAGGTGTGAAGTGTACGATATGAGACCACGATGACAAGACTTGACTGTGATTTAGGTGGACAGAGGCTCCTCTATCCCTAAAGGGAAAATTATTCTTATGTGTATTAGCATCATTGTCAGGACATGAGATTTAAGTCCATCTTTAAATGCTGAATGTCTGACTGTCCCTCTTGGCCATCTGAAAGAAAAGCTCCACTAATAATGGGATTATCACTTTGATGTGTGGTGAAAATTATTTTGTGTTTTTAAACCTGTTTTTGCTAATTGTTTACATAAATAATTCACTAGCAGAGTCCTGTGATACACTAATTTGGAAAACTTGATAACATGAAAGTTGAAGCGTAGTTGTTTTTAAATGAGTGATGGCTTTGGAATTGACTATATATTTAAATAATCGTGTTATTATAGAGTGAGCGTTGTGGCATTTACTCATTTACACAAAAGATTATGTGGAATGTATATAGTGTGAATTGGGACTATGTTGTCTATGCAGTTTTCTTCTCACATGAATTTATCAGTAGGTTTTCCAAGGACAAGATAAGGAATGAGGGAGACAAATTTTAGGTACTCACGAAGACCCCAATCCATCTGAGGTGTTGCATTCGATAGCAAACAGACTATCGAATGTAGGACAGGGAGAACCTGTTTTTCCAAGGACATGGTAGATCCTCCCAGTGCCAAGTTTCAGCCTTCAGAATTTAGGAACGTGAAAAGCAGGTAATATTTATAGGGACGTGATGGGGAATCACAATGCCAAATTTCAGCCTTGTAGGTTCTCAGGGAAAACCCTGATGTGACACTGACATTCTTTGTAAGTTTAGCTGGTTTTACCAGGTTTCTTTAAAGTTTACTGTCTTAATCAGTACACAATATAAGGTTCTAAACATCTCAGCTGTTACTTTGCATTGTTATATTTTAAATTATAACTACCGTTTGAATTAATTTACTCTATTAGGAGCGTTGTGTTTTGTGGTGACATTGTGAGATACCTTTACAATAATGTACAGTTTCATTTCACAAGCCAAAGTTTTAAAAAACAACCATGCAGTAGTTAATGCAATGGAAAGTGCCAAAGGCAGCAACCTGTCACTAGAACATGCTACGGCAGATGCAAACTGACCTCTCAGTCCCGAAACGGTTGACTAAGCTTGTATGAATGATATGATCTGAGCCATACGTGCGGCCCGCACAAAGCCATAATCACGGTGTTATCAGCAGTGGGGTTTGGGTTGGATAGGTTTAAGCCCTGGTGGAGATTTGGCTGTTCCTCTGTTATTGAATATTTCTATTGTCAGGCTGACAAAAGTGTGATGATCATGCGGAAAATGCTTACAAAGGATTTGCTTTCTTTGCATTGTAAACAGCATGCTGATCTCAGCAGTTTTGAAGAAAAATATGTGATGATTGGAAAAGCACTGCTCTGTCAGCCTGTAATGAGTCCTTAGAACAAACTGCCAAGCTCAATGTCTCTCTCCCTTTAATGGAAGACTGGGAAAGTTCAGGTTCTGAGTTTCATTTCTGCCATAACTGCTTAAGACATTGATTGTACGTTCATGTGCAATGTAATGTACATAACTCCTCGTGTTCATAGTTTCGATGGCTTCAGTGAGAATCTACAATGGAAATAGTTGAAAGAGAAGGTGTGTCCAAACTTTTGGCCTGTACTGTAGTTTAGTAGCATTAAAGTTAATCTTAATTCTGTCATCCGCCTCTCTTCCCAATCAGAAGCGGAAGCCGCCGACCTGATGCCCTCTCCCTGGGACTTTCAATTTTTGCATCTTGGGCCGTCAGCCCGATGGATGCAGAGGCGAACCCAAGTGGAGAAAGCTTGCCACGGAGGGCCGAAAGGTTACAATATTCATATATACAGCAAACAGAAAAAAAGACAAAATAAAATAAAATAATAATAAAAAAACACACAAGCCCCCCCCCCCCCCAACTCCATGGCTATTATCAATTGATATATGTGTGTTGGTAAGACCGTGTTGAAATTGGTCTTAATTAACATAAAGTGATAATTTGTGTATTTTATAATGGACTAAAAATGGATTTTGTCTTTAATTTTTTTATTGATTCTCAGTGTGAATATTTACTCTTTTTTTACTTTTAAGGAATAGTAGGAGATCATGAAATCAATGTGTAAATTTAGGGGTGTATACTGATTTCCAATCTAGTAAGATTCTTCTCACTTACATTTTTAAGAAACCTATTTTTTCTTTACTTATGTTTTTTGTAGTATAAAATACAACACATGCTCTTTAATCATAGAGAAAATCATAAAGCAACAAGTATATTTAAGCTTCTTTAAACAAAAATGAATACCAAACTGTTTCCTTTTGTTTTTCTTGGCCAGGCCACCTGTCTCTTTGGCCTGGATTTTAGCAGGGTATCCCACCTGTCTGAGTCAGATATTTATCTGAGAAACAGTCTGGATATGCTTTGTACTTAAGTCCTTACACTTCCTTCCAGCCGATTGCTCATTTTATAATGCTAATGGACGCAGGCTGGTGTTGGGTTTCCTCCTGTCAGCTGGACCCCACTATGAGAGGATAGTTAATGGGGTCTGACAGCTCATGGATCAGAACTCATTCAGAATAAGCTTTGGTATGTGAGATACTTATGGTGCCATTCAGTGCACTTATTCGTGCTCTTTGTGAGTCAGTGGTGTTTGATGTTGTTAAAACCTTTCTCCAGGATGTCTCACTATGGAGAATGGATTTACTGGACTTCTTCTCTCACAGCCTTGTGAGATGATTCATCGAACTTAATTGGACACCGCAAAGTAGCTCATGTGTAAACCTTCCACTTGCAAGAAGAACATTATAAGCTATGTTAAAGGTAAAAGCTTTGTTCATACAGTGGCACCATTCCTCGTGCAATCACTGAATGCATAGTGCTTTAAAGTCATGAGACGGTGTAGTTGATATCTATGAATGGTACACCTTTTTACATGAATGGGCCCTTTTTATTCTGTTAAGGTAGCAGGAGCACGATCACCTTACACTGAAAAAAAAATACCATATAGTACAATGTGTTATTATAAGAGGCTTTATTGAAATGTAAATTCACAGGACAAAGTGACCCAGATTTATATCATAAGTGAAAGGGCATGACTTTTGTTGTGCAGGTGGAAACACTGGCAGCATTCTTTTAAGCAGCACAAAACAGTTGAGTGTTACTCTCTTGAAAAAAGCTTTACACGGATCAGACACAACACTGAAACCACTGACAGGATTTACCGTTGTAGCTGATTAGTTATTGGATACATCCAGAATTGTACAGAAACAGATGAGGTCATACAAATTTCCATTGGTAACAAATTAGAAACAATGTCATCTAGACCAGACATTGAGAGATGGGTATAACAATATACACACAGGTGATTGGAAAAAACTATAAATAGCACCAAATGTACAGTATTTAGTCAATGTATAAAGAGCTGATACTTCTGAAAATACAAAGATGTAAACCATTTTATAACAGCATGTGGTCAATATATTTATAACTTTCTAATTTATTAATACTTTAAGTACTTAAAATTATTATTGTATCATTGAGCAGATCTTCTACCCTATAGGCTAAATACTGATAAGGCCAAAAACTCAGAATCTGTAGATTTTGCAAATGAGTAAGAATAAATAGCATAAATAAACAGACAATTATTCCAAAATGTAAAGACCTTCAAAGCTGTCAAGTGTATTCTACAACTACACCCAGTGTGTCCATTATACTGATAAAGGTTTATATGACAGATCTTCATATTTTCAAATATAAAAAATTAATTACACTTACTGAACATTATACACTGCTCAAAAAAAGAACACTAAAATAACACATCCTAGATCTCAATGAATAAAATATTTCAGTTGATAATCTTTATTTAGTGTAATGCGTTGAGAACAAAATAACATAAAAATGATCAATGTCATAAAAATGTAAATCCAAATGATTCTCCCATGGCGGTCTGGATTTGGAATCCTACTCAAAATCAAATGACGGGCCGATCCAACTTCAGTGGAAATTCGAATGAGGCTCAGTAGTGTGTATGGCCTCCGCATGCCTGGATGACCGACCTACAATGCCTGGACATGCTCCTAATGAGACGGCGAAAGCTCATCCCCTCCATGTCTCCTGGTGTACTGGCCTGTCTCCTGGTATCTGCTCCATGCTCTGGACACTGTGCTGACAAACACA
>JAOUQT010000009.1:6293692-6307778 GCA_025769995.1 Xyliphius kryptos | reverse complement strand
TTCTACCTGTTGTCTGTTCCATTTGCACAACAGCAAGTGAAATTGATTCACAATCAGTGTTGCCTCCTAACTGGACAAGTTAATTTCACAGAAGTGTTTGTTGACTTGGAGTTATATTGTGTTGTTTAAGTATTTTTTGAGCAGTGTATTAGGAATATCTACACACCTGATAAATTGCTGAACCCATCATGGAATTCTGCTGTTGTGGCCCATGAGCCGCAAGGTTTAACGCATTGTGCTTGTTTAAAAAAATAAATGTTGGAGTTATTGTACTGTAGCTGTATAGCTGACATCTCATTAACAAAACTTTGAACGCCAACTGACTGGATGTCTTTTCCTTTATGTTGTTATTCTGAGTAACTTCTAAAAAAAACTGTTCAATGGTAAAGTCCCAAGAGATAAACCATTTTGGGAATACTTGCATCATGCCGTGGTTATGTTTTATCATGTTGATTATAGTTGGTGGTTATGAAGTGAAGCTGGTTTGTAACTGCTTTGTATCTGGATGATTTTATTGCACTGTTACTGTTGACAGTATACATAACCGTAAGAATGAGTTGGTGTATAGGTGTTCCATATATGGTGTTTCATGGAGAGAAAGAAACGATATTTCAATTCTCCTGTAGGTCCTAGATCTACAGTGGAATTGACAAGGCATCGGTCAATGCCACTGTAGATCTAGGACCTACAGGAGAATTGAAATATCGTATACGTCTTTATACCATTAGTGTACTCATCAATCCATTTTAAAAGTGAGAATAATGTTAATGAGTTTTATTCTCTTCAGTAAGTTGTGTAAAGTAAAAACTTGAACCGTTTTGAATGACACTTTCAAGCCAGGGAAGCCCGCGCTTCAGTTCCGCATGATCAGCCTTTTCTATATTTGCTGTCAATCCGCCAATGGCGGAGATTCCGTCAAGTCCTGTAGACAGTGACGTATGTGGGAGACTTCTATTTTGAATCACAGAGATCTCGTTGCTTTTCAGTGCCAAGCCAGTGGTAAGAGGTGTTCTTACACGCTGAGTCCAGGTGCTGGCAGCCTCTCCATTGCTTACAGCTCTTTTAGGAAATGACTCTTGATCTTTCACAGGGCTGGATTTAAGGAAGCTCAGAGGACTTTCAACAGACAGCCTGCGACCCCGCCGTGACCCACTCCACATGTGTGTTCCCATGTGGACCTGGAAAGAAATAGTAAATACAATAGTAAAAATGACTTTGAGACAGAGTTATGACTTATAAGGCATCAGTGGCAGTCTTTTAAGCTAATTATTAGGTCTGAATATATGTATACACCTAAATGTGAAAAAAAATACAATTGGTTACATGATAAAATTGGCTTTTAACAAGATTTTAGTGTCTAAGATATATATTACAATTTTATTGGAAAAAGTAAATCTACTGATCCTGGAAAAAAAAGGCCTGACATTATTTATTCATTACCTTCCGCTTAATCCTCTACTAGGGTCCAAGTGGGGTTCCCCATCACTGAACACACTCACTGACACAGCCACCCATATTAAACAGGGCAATTTAGAGTATTTAATTGACCATGGATCCATATTTTTGGACTGTGGTAGGAAACCAGAGAACCCTGAGGAGACCCAAATGGACACAGGGAGAACATAGAAACTCCATCCAGATTGGTATTCGAACCGGAAATCCCCGGCACACTGAGAGGCGAATGTGCTAACCACTAAGGCACGGTGCCACACCTGACTCATAATCAATTTTTTCATTTTATACCAACGATTCAACTGGGTTGCGTTTAAGACCCTAAATAGACCACTGGACTTCCTCCTCAAAATTTGGGTCAAAACAATCCTGTCTTAATGGGCACTGCTGGGGATAAATCGATCACAAATGTATTGATTTTACATGCACGCATGCTTACCCTCTCCTTCCAGATGTTCCCATTGGGGTTCACAGCAGCAGATCATTCTCCACCTCACTTCTCCTGAGTATCCTCCTCTATCAAAAAACGGAGGAGGATATTTAGGATGGGCAAGATGGAGAATAGCATGTGCTTTACCCACTTTTTTTAGCTGTGAATTACCTGCTTCTTGCTTTTGTTGTTGGTGATTGCTGTTTGTTATTGGACTAATACTTAAGACCTAGTATTGTAGAAACCGCATTTTATTTTAACCATTTGAAAAATCCAATGTAAAATGCCATACAAATAAAATCCAACTGAACTGCAAAAGTGACTTTCAACTTTTATAAACATCACAGTATTTGGAAAAGTTTTGAGATCATAAACTACTTCAATACCTTTAGATTTCCTTTGGTAGTGAATGCACGTCCACAGATGGTGCAGGCAAAAGGTCTCTCTCCCGTATGAGTTCTTTCATGAATCTGTAGGGCACTTGAGGAGGAGAAAGTCTTTCCACAGGTGTGGCAGAAATGTTGCTTGGGGACGCGCCGAAGTTGAGCAGATGGTGCTGAAGGAACTTGAGGAGAGCCACCTGAGGAGGCGGTCAGTTCGAATACTGGATCTTTGCCATTTGTACTTATGACACCATTGAATTCTAGCTTTATTTTTGAAGGGCTTACGAATCCCATAGAGGAATCGAGTGGGGAAAGAAGATTCTCTTTAGCTGGCTCAAACAAGCATGAAGGTAAGTCTCGTAGCTGGTGGGTGAGCATGTGCTGTTTTAAGTTTCCTTTGGTGGAAAATCCTCTGTTACACGTGATGCATAGGAATGGCCGCTCTTTGGTGTGACTTCGATAGTGAATGTCCAAGGCACTCTGGCAGGTAAAGGTCTTGTTGCAGATATTACACATGTTGCTTCTCCCATGTTCAAAGGAAGAAAACATCATGGGTATTCCACAGTTTTGAGCTTCAGCAGTGTATAAATCAAGTGAGCTGGATAAATTTGGTAAATCAAGGATTATAGGTGTCTTGGGGAGTGTTTCAGATGACAGGGATATATAATTGTCCAGTGTAGAGCTAACTTTTGGCAAGGAGTCACAGGATGTTTCAGACAATGCAGTGCTGATGGGGCTTTGGCTAAGCTGGTCATTATAAGTAGATGCTGTTATGGTAAAATACTCTCCTTCCACTGACCCATTCTCAGACATGTCTATTAATAGATCATTTTCCTGGGACAATAGAACCTGTGCCGTTAAGCCAGTTGTTTTTATCAGTTGGGTTGAAGTAGGAGATGGACAGGGAGTGTCCACTGGTGATGCTGCTTTTGACTCCCAAGCACTTTGTATCATTTCCATTTTCTCATCTACACATTTCTCATTACAGTCCTTACCAAGTGAGCATGTGTCCTGCTCTGGGTAACCCGAGGCAACGGTGTGGATTTGTCCATCCATGTGCATACGTATGTGACGCTGTAATACCATCGCATTTGTGAATTTCTCTTGGCAAAAAGGGCATGAATGCTGATCCAGAAACTGTGGCATGGCACGATGGATGGTGTAGTGCGTTTTAAGGTTGCCTTTGGTGGTAAAAGCCCGGCCACATATCTTACACTTGAATGGCCTTTCACCTGTATGTGTGCGATAATGCATTTTAAGAGCACTCTGGCAGCTGAGCACACGATGACAGATCATACACTTATTGGGCTCTGTGCAGTTCTTGTCTATATTCTCTACCAACTGCTGAAGTTTAGTGGTTTCCGACGTTGACGCCCAATCTGAGAAACTACCAAATAGAAATTTTGGTTCATATTTTTCATACAGTGAAGGGGTTGGCGAATTTGTTGGCGACGAAACATCATCAGCAGAGTGGTTTTCAGACCCATTCGAATCCAATGTTGTTGAGGTACACAAAGATTTAGTTACATCATTACATTTTTTTTTTAATATTGGAACATGTTTGCTGAAGTCCCGCTGATTGATCTTCTCTCCTTCCACAGTCTCACACCAATTAAAACAATGAACACCAGGACTAGATGGTCTGTTAATAGGTAACACTTGAGCCTCTTTCTTTATTAAATGAGAAATACTTTGTGAAGGTGAAGCCAGTAAGCCAGGTAAGATGGTTGCAGAAGGTTTGCCATCAAACCACATGGATGCTGGTTTATCTGGCAGCATGGACATGCCATATGGAATGCCTGTACTTGTTGGAACATTATCTAAGTGCTCTGGAACTGGATATGGATTCATTTGTAGATTAGGATATTTCTCTTTGTGTCGCTGAAAATGAACCTTAAGATTTCCACGAGTCGAAAACCGATTTCCACATACATTACATTTGTATGGTCTCTCCCCTGTATGAGACCGTAAGTGTATTTTTAAAGCGCTGTCACTTCCAAATACTTTGGCACAAAATCGGCATTTGTGCTTAAACAAACCTTCATCAAAAGGTCTTTTGTCTTCCAATGAAGTTACATCGGACAGTTTGCCCTTTTTTAGCTTAGCTAAAGCAGTCAAGGCATTCAATTCCTCAACAATGCCAGGCAAAGTGTTAGCTAAAACATAATTTCCATTAGAAGGATGAGGTAGACTAAAATTCTTTGCTAAATTTGATGCATTATTAGTTGCAAAAATATGGCAAGATGAAAAACTTGTGCCATCTGTATTATTTTGAGACAAAAGTGTTTTAGATGCAGGAATACAACTACTAAGTCTCGATATCAAATGTTTGCAACTTTCAGCATCTCTTGTTTGAGAGGTGTCTCTGCCAGTCAACACTGTTTCGTTGTTCTGGTTGCTGGATAATACTGCAAGCTCGACTTGTTTGATTTTGCTAATGCTGGCAGACTGACTTGCAAGGCTCTGTGCTAAGCCTGCAGCCTCTGCTAGCTGCTGGGAGAGTTCCGAGCTGAGTGTTATAAGAGGGCTGCATTTATAAATCCCTGATGCACCTTGACAGTTGCTGGGGGCTGCTGCATTCTGGGCTCCTAACAACAATATCTGATGTCGAATTTGCTCAATGAGCTTCAGCTGCCGCACCTGTTGTTGCTGCAGAGCCATAAGTTGCTGGACCAGATCTGGAATAGTCATGCTGTGGGTAAACTTGCTGTTAGACTTCTGACATATGTCCTGAGGAAACTGGGCCACAGCAACTTGTGTACCTTCTATATTCTCTATGATGACATTGCTGCTGAAGGACGAATCTGTAACCATTGCAGATGAGGACTCTGCTTGAACCAGAACTGATGGATCTACTGATGTGATCACAGAATTGTCAGCAGTTGCATTGTCCGTGTGGTTTTCACTATCTGACTGAGAAGGACATGCATTGTCAAAAATGTTGCAGTCTGCCGAGATTTTTATTTCTCGCTCTTCATCTTGACCTTTCTGGATTATAAAATCTTGCAATCCATCGACATTTTCAGTGTCATCCATTAGCTCCTCTACATCATGCAGAGGTGAGCTAAAAGTTTGAGATGGAGGTGTTGGACTTTCACTTACTATTAAAACTAGAGGATTTTTAGTGCATCCAATTTGATGCTCTAGTAGATCTGAAAGACTGGAATATTCAGCACAGCAGCTCTCACAGACGTGGACATCACGGGGATGAGAGTTTATGTTCTGTATGTCAGAATCTAAATTAAAAGTGGAGAAGAAGAGATGGTTCTACATTAGAAAAAAACATTCAAATACTGCTCTTCATAATTTGGAGATGTTTGCTTGTCAAATTAATATGGCATATCAAATAGCAGAGCATATAATTCTACTAATGTCAACTTTACTTTCCTTTCCAATCAGGACTGAGTTTGCTCTAGTGGATATGTATGTACAGACATCATTAAGATAACTTTTTTATAAAGGTATTTATATAAAAAAATGAATACAGGTATTTTTTTAGCAATTGTATCAGTTGTAATGACTTATTTTATATATAATGTGAAAAATATTTAACTTAGAGCAAAGGTTCTATTAAATATAGTGTGTGTGTATATATGTATGTATATCTATGTATGTATGTATAAACGATAATAAAAGGAAACTGCCAATAAATCATAATGTATTAGTTTAATTAATGATCGTGCTGTTGTGTTTTTTCAAAACATAAGTCATCACAGACTTTTAACGGAAAAAATCATTAATAAGCCAACACTATTTCTAAATTCCTTTTTAAAAAATCATTTCATTTGCTTTGATTGAAGACATCTTAAACAGCAACAAAAGCGCTTAATGTTTCCAGACTTGCTTTCAGATGACGTAATGTGTTTGAAAGCATTTTAAAACAACCCCCATATCTGCAAACACTATTCTTAAACGTTCCTAATACAACCATGTTTGTAATGTAATATAATGTAATGTTTACATCACAAACGATGGCATATCTGACTTTATGAATTTGTTTGTGCAACATTTAAAAATGTATTGTGCTATAAGTTAATTGTGAGTCTGATGGTTGTAGATGATTATGAATAAATCGATTTTCAGTGGTTGAGGTGATGGGCTATCAATCTAAAAGTGGACTAAAAGTTCACTAAAGTCACCCACGTGGGTGTTTAAGCAAGAGCCTTCATCCTCATTGCTCCAGGGATGCTGTATAACCAACTCTGTTTTGACCCAACTAAGTTGGGGGATACATGTAATCTCTTTGGATAAAAGTATTTAATCTAAATGACCTAATATAATGGAGATGTAATGATCACGTGACTGTACTGATGAAACATACCTGAACAGGTGAGAGGAGGTTCCAGGTAGACAAACTGCGGCTTTGCCTGTTTTCTTCGCGACATGATGGAGTACCAGCTCGGCTACATTGGAAACCGACTGCTTTCTCTCCTCCGGTAAAGTTTCCAAACCGAAAAATAACCGTCCGTTATCCGTTATGTCGTTCGATTCAGTGATGCCGAACAGAAGAGAGACAGAGCAGACGGTTGTAATATCAGGGCAAACTCTAAAAAAATGACCTTAAAAGTTAATATGGATTACAACTGGATTCTCTAACCAATCCGAAGTCTGACAGCTTGGTGTAAAGTAGTAGATGGAGTGAAAAGGTGTGCATTCTTTGACAGAGTGAAGCGCTCTTATCCACGCCCCCTTAGTTTCTGATTGGGCGGTGAAAGACGGAGGCGGGGTTTGGGCGGAGTGTAAATCAGAGGCTGGCATAATGAAAACAAGGACCAACCTGATGATGCTTTCATCAGGTACAATAACATTACTTTGCTCCTTAACATAATTACACAATTGTTTTTTTTTTTGGATTGTGTGAAATACTGGTAAAATATAAAATACTTGTTTTTTTATTCTTTTCAATTTGTTAGGTTTTTTAACAACACTAATGAAACTTTATTAGGGTTCTAGGGTGGCTCAGTGGTTAGGGTGTTTAGCTATCAATCTGAAGGTTGTAGTTCCAAATCCCAGGTCCACTAAAGTGTAGGTCCTTGCGCAAGACTCTTAATCGTCATTGCTCCTGGGATGCTGAATGGTCAACCTTGTGTTCTGACCCGAACCAAGTTGGGATAAGTCGCTTTGGATAAAAGCATCCGCCTAATAATGATGGATGGCACTGTGGCTTAGTGGTAAGCACCTTCGCCTCTCAGCGCTGGGGATTCCCAGTTCGAATCCCAGTCTGGGTGGAGTTTCCATGTTCTCCCCGTGTCTGCGTAGGTGTTCTCTGGGTTCTCCGTTTTTTTCCCACAGTCCAAAAACATTCCAGGTAAAATTGAATGCTCTAAATTGCCCTTTATAGTGTGTGTCGGTGTGTGGATCCGCTCAGCGCTGTACATATCAATTGTATTATATGATTGTATTACAGCAAATAAAAGCATATTAATCTATTATTAATTAAAAAAAAAAAAATCAGTCCGAAAAATTCTTCATTTACTTATTTTACATTATTTATGCCTGTCTCACTTAAATGAGCTTTTGAACATCCAGGCCCAAAATCACTGATATTTAAATAAAAACAAAGTCAAGCAAGTTTTATTTATTGTCTTGTTTTACAATTTTTTTTTTACTCTCACTCTCACTCTATGTTCAGTTCACAGGGTGTAGATTATAATTCATTCATTCATTTATTATCTTTCACTTAATCTTCTACGAGGGTCGTGGAGGGGGTTCCCCATGCCTATCCAGGGGAGAATGTCTCTGGTGCTGGCAAATAAACCAGGGCTCCAAGCCATCATTGGGCACAAGCTCACTCTCTCACCTTGAATCCATGTTTTTGGACTGTGGGGAAAAACCCACTGGGAAATGGGGAGAACATGGAAACTGTACCCAAATTGGTATTCGAACCAAGAATCCCCAGCGCTAAGAGGCACTTGTTTGCATTATAAATCTACTATTTGAATGTAACTGCAGAACCGAATATTAACAGCTTTGACCTTATTTACAACCAAGCATGTACGTTTGATTTAAGAGAGGTGAACCAAGCCAGACTTTATTTAAAAAAATGCTTTTAAAATGCTTCTGTACTGCGTAACATGACATTAGTGGCCTGCACAAACAGATCAAACCATCAGCGCTTCAGTGCTGAGTTTTAACTAAAACAACAAGGCATTGATAAAGCCCCATCAAAGATGGGATCCAAACCTATCATTAGCTGTTTTTATTATATGAAACATTTTATTATTGTCAGCGTCGTTCCAGTTAAACATAAAATCCCCACTGCAAAGAATAATGAGTGCAGAATATGATGAAAGAAGAGGAGGTTATGAAAGAATACCGTCACGCAAACATAATCCTCCTGCTTGTGCTATCACTCCTCATCTTTCAGGTCTGAGAATAAAGGTGTGTTGACCTAAATGAACTACCTAATAAGTCTGGAATTTTAGTTTTGCCTTTGATGGAGCATAAACATGACTATTACTGTCAGTCTGTTCTTTTGATTAACGCTTCACCAACAAACTGGTCAAATGTTTAAATGGTGTGTACATGTTATTCTCTTTTTATAGAGTTCAAAGTTCCCCATAATGATAGACTGTGTTCAAAACTATTTAATATTTTGGGAGTATGTGGCCGAAAGCCATAAGCAAAAGTACTTTAAAAATTTACCACTTTATCTACAAAAGGTTATGTGATTTTAATGAAACAGCAAGTGAAGGGTTTATGACATTGTGTTATAAGTTATACCATATGACAAACCGATTTTAGTGTTGGACATTAATGTATTCATTATGTTTTTGTTATGTTTATACTTATTGATGTATATAATGGGGAAAGCCTTTTTTCAGCACTAACTGAGCAAAATGTTAAGGGGTCAATTTTTCCTACCGTGCTTACACACGCAGTAATTTTTTCTCCAAATTTAACCCAAATGTGTGGTGAAACACACAAACACACTAATGAAGTGAGCTCATGTGTCTGGAGCAGGGCAGCCTTGTATACGCTGCCCAGGGAACAACTTTTGGGTTTTGGTGTCTTGCTCAAGGGTAGCACGGTGGCTAAGTGGTTAGCACGTTTGCCTCTTAGCACTGGGCATTCTCAGTTCGAATTCCAATCTCGGTGGAGTTTCTGTGTCCTCGCTGTGTCTACGTGGGTTTCCTTTGGGTGCTCTGGTTTCCTCCCACATTAAAAAAAAACATGGATTCAAGGTAAATTGAATGTTTTAAATTGCCCTGTATAGTGTGTGGCTGTGTGAGTGAGTTTGTACCCGGCGATGGATTGGCCCTCATGGGTGCCAGCGCCCGAGATGTTCTTCCCTGGATGAGCATGGGAAACCGCCCCAGCTACTCTCATAAAGGAATAAGCGTAAGATAATGAATGAATGAATGTCTTGTTCAAGAGCACTTCAGCCATAGTACTTGGTGTGACTGAGAACCGAATCGGGGACCTCAAGGTCACAAGGCTGGTTCCTTAACCACTAACCTACAACTGTCCCAGGCAGGCAAACGAACTGTACATGTACAGGTCAACAGTTCATCTCATCATCACAAATCCATTCACATCTAAAAGCAATCTGCTATATCAAATTCACCACCGTTCTTTTTTGAAAAATCTGAGCTTCTGGAAGAAACAAGTTCCAAAACAGTCCACACTGCTTTTTCTGTCCTGCTAAAAATCAAATATTGGATTTTTGCTTTAAGGTCCTACAACTCTATTAACTACATCCCTCTTATTCCAGATCATTTTCATCACCGGACATCATGATAGAACTTAAACCAATTGACTTTTTCACACACCAAGCATTTGCCTTTATGGTACTCAATTAGATAAAGCCGGCACAATTACTGGCAACCGCCCTGGCATTTATTGGATGTAGTATTGGTGTGCTTTGGAAAATCTTTACCCTTTATAATTAATTTGGAATGTCCATGTGTTTTTTGCAGCTAGTCTGCAAAACCCAGTGAATCCATGTAACACCACTAATCATCTCTTACTTTCCATGTTAAATGGTGTTGCATTAAATTTTCCTGTAAAATAAAAAAGTGGGAATGCTGACAACAAAAGTCTTTTTTTTAATGCAGCAGTTCAGAAGAGAACAGTCTTTTCTATTTATTTGCTTTTAAAGCAATGACGTGCTATAAAAAAGAAAACAAAGCATAGATTTTATTAAAATATAAAAATTTGTTTGGAAAATAATTGACTTAAAAACTGTCATAGATTTAAATTGCTAAACATTTTCTTTAAACATTTTGTTTGTGCATCTGTGTATGTGTGAGAACAGTGTTTTCACACTTACATGTGGTACCCACAATGTAAGCCATTCAGATTTGAAGTAAAATCATGTTGCATGGATATAATTATGGTAATGGTAAATGTTAAGCTAGTAGAATTAACGGTTAAGATTTGGGTAATCTTTATGATCTCACTGGAATTGTTGTATGTAAGTCCCCATAATGCATAAACCAAACGTGCGCGTGTGTGTGTGTGTTTGCGCATGTTTGCAAGTATGCATTTTATATGTGCGTGTCAGGAAGAGGGAATACACCAGGTGTATTTCACTACATCCTGTGAGTCATCTTTACAGTCATTAGTTATGAAGGTTATACAGCTTGCTACAGTGCTGCTATGCCTTGCCTGGGGTCTATAACAACAGACTGGCGAGAGGCAAATGACACCTTTACTTCGTATAAACAAATCATGGAGGCTGACCGTCTCTATTTCTGTCTGTATGCAGAATACATCTAATCCTTCGTGTCATGGGGTTTTGCTGTTTAAAAAGAAACAAAAACGTAACCAGGAACTGTCATTTGAAAGCAGATTTTATGGATAATATAAACATTTTGGCCAACTTTCATTTGCTATTTCATTGTAAAATGACGTCTGATGAAGTTGTTGTGTGGTAAATAAGAGCTTTTCCTGTGCTTCACTGCTTTTCAAAAGGCTTTTCATTATCTCAGTCCTGATTGTGGTGATAAATGCAGCTGCCTGAAAGACCTCTCCCTTTATATCCACACAAAGGCGTCAGATGGAGGGAGCTGAAGTCTTCAAAAATGCTAAACAGAGAATGAATTACTTCATCCTATAAGAAATAACACAGTCCCTCAGTGCCATTCATCCATTTTTCCTTTTTTTTCCCCTCACGCCTTTCAAAAACACAGCTTCTTCAGCTTCGGCTTAATAAGAAATGGTCACAAGAGCAGCCAATCCTGTTCACATATTTTATATTTCCTAAGTTATTAGTTCTATTATACAAAATTGAATATTGTCTACTTGAAATGCAGAACTAGATGGATATACAGTGTAGGACTAAAATGATTGCTGCATCTGAGGTGTGTTTCTATGTACTGTTGACATAAACCACACGAGCAAAAGGATGTGGACTATTTGACTTCACCGTACCCCAAGCTTTCATACTTTTATACATATTGAATTATATTAAGACAACAATCAGTGATGAAAAGTCTAAAATTGAGAGACTACATTAGGCAGAATTGTAGTAAAACGTCTTTTTTCAGTTTGTTCCTTCTAGGGGTCAACTAAAAACAAAAAAGCTTTCATTTTGTGTAATAGGTGACAAGGTGCTTATTGTTTTCATACGTGCAAGAAAGGCACAATTCCTAATAGGATGTTTAACAAGAGCTTATAATTTGTGGGCACATGGGATGATTGCATTCAATGTACATATACATTTTTTGCTGCTTCTTTGTAAGTAATATCCCTCAGCCTTAGTGATATAAGTGATAAGGTACTGTCTACTACATTTGTTTGCATAAATGTGGTTCATATTTATGGATTGTCAGGTGTGTTTAGCAGGACTCCAGTTTATGTCGTTGTAAATTAAGTCAGTAAAACTGTCAGAGTGATGCACAACACGGAAGACTGGCAGGTGAAAAGAATGGCAGAGAAATATTTCTTCTGTATCTCTATTTATGTCACTATTTGTATGCATCGTTGGAAAACTTTTCCAATTTCTCATCTTTTATTGCCCCTCACATATCATGGTCTAAAACATATACACCGAACTGGAGATTTAATAAGGTAACGCCCACCAGCTTATATCTTGGGGGAAGTCATAGGCTAGTGGTGAAGGGGCCAGCCAAGTGATTTGATGGTCCCCGATTTGATTCTTGGTCCCACCAAGTACTCCGGCTAAAGTGCCAATGGGCAAGGCACCTGACCCCAATTGCTCCTCGGTGCGGACCTCATCAGTGTGTGTATATTTGTGTTTCACAAATGCGGAGTACACATTCCTCAGTGTGTAAACACAGTTCACTGCCATTGACTAGATATTTAACATCAACCATATAAGTCAAGCTACAGCCATTGGTTGTAGCTCTGGTGTTGTCATGCTTGGTCAGTATTGGAAACAGAGGAGAATTAAATAGCATGACCTTCAGAGACGATCTATTTACTTGAAAGGACCATTTCGAAGTTCAGGGCTCTGATAATAGGAAAACGGTCAAGTTGTGGTTTTACTGATAAGGTCTTACCATGTTTTGGGTCTTAATTCAGTAAATTTATTAATTTATTTAATAAGTCACTTGTCCTTAGTCATGAAGACTATTGGGGCCTTCATTAAAAAGCCAGGAAAGTACCTAGACAAGCTTCCAGTCCATTGCAGGGCATGCGCTTATGAACCCATACAGTTAAAAAGACAATGTATTATTTTCAGTTGCTGTAATAAAGAGACCACTACCAAACGGAACAATTTATTCAGTTCAGAAGCCCTCCTGGGAATAATTCTAAAATGCAATGTGTTTTGAATGTGCAGGAGAGCTAGTGATTAACAATGGTTCAGTGCACATCAAATGAATGAGCTGACAGAGGTTTGAGAGCACGGCATGTAATCATATTTCAGACAGTGACCTCACACACTGACTAACACCCTCAGTTATGTGAGGCTACAGTACACACACATGTACACACACCTGTACTTTCACTGTTTTACTTTGTGTGTTCATATGTGACAATCTGCATTTTTTTAGTTTTTCAAATAAATTCTGTACATTTCTTAAAATAATAACAATCTTCTTATTGATCTCAGCCAAATATATCCATTTACATCTAAAATGTTAAACACACACACACACACGTACACAAACACACTTCCCAGCAGCAATGACTCATTTATAGTCAGACTTAACATGACCTCTCAAATAAGGTTGTAGTTCAGTTTACACACAGATGTTACTCATCTAACTCGTCTCTTCTGTTAACACCTTTCCATTAAAACAGGATTACAATTAACTATATGTAGTAAATTCTTAATGGTTTAAGGAAAGTATAAATATGTGGCTTGGTAGAAAGCAATAAGTTTTTATGTGATTGTGTGTTTGATTGCCAGAAGTGTGTGTACAGTGGACTACCAAGCTTACAAATGCTGTTTAGTTTACTTTATGTACACTGCTCAAAAAATAAAAGGGAACACTAAAATAACACATCCTAGATCTCATTGAATAAAATAGTAGATAGTGGAATGCTTTGAAGACAAAATAACATAAAAATGATTAAAATGTAAATCTAAATTTTGGAATTTGGATTCATACTCAAAATTAAAGTGGAAAATCAAATGACAGGCCTATCCAACTTTAGTGGAAATTCCTCAAGACAAGTTCAAATGAGTCTCTTTACAACCTTCCTACAACGCCTGGGCATGCGCCTGATGAGGCGGCGGATGGTCTCTCCTACGGCCCACTCCGTTACCTGGTGTACTGGCCTGTCTCCTGGTACCTGCTCCATGTTCTGGTCACTGTGCAGACAGATACAGCAATTGATGTGCCATCCTGAATAAGCTGCACTACCTGAGCAACTTGTGTGGGTTGTAGACACCGCCTCATGCTACCTC
>JAOUQT010000009.1:6249267-6259878 GCA_025769995.1 Xyliphius kryptos | reverse complement strand
ATGTATTGCAGCAGCAATATCAGTTGTTGCTGTGATGAACTGATTGGAATGAAAGCGTTAATTATTTAATTATTATTAATGTTACATACGAAGATGTCATGTGGTCAATTCTAAATTTGATCGTTCACTGGATTCATGCGGTCGTCTTGGTGTTGAGGGCGTTAATCGTCTCAAGTTCAAATTACAAACCTCTGGGAGATAACTCGGTAACAAAAGCTTCAGGTTATATATTTAATGGGGAAGTTGTAGGTAAGTGCCTTTTAGTATCTGGGCGTGCTCTAAATAATGTGCTTTCTTATGATATGAAGCCAAACAATGATGTAATGAAATTGAGGAGCTGTAAAATAGGGGCATAGTTTAATCTTAGCCTTTCATAACTGCACTTAAGCCCACATATGTATGCAAAGGATTGAAATGTGAGCTGATTGGCCAGGAGGATCATCTTAATGTCTCAGCTGCCTTTCTCTACATGAGAATAAGAAACTGACATAAGACTGTGTAACTACGATGTGAGCGATGTGTGAGAGGCAAACATTAGAAGCCCTTAACTTGAGTTTATCAGTGGGTAAGTAGAGATATGACATGATATAATTGAGCCCCACCCTGTTTTAGTTCCCGTCTGTATTTATGTCCTAGCGGTACAGTTTTTCTGCGGCACGCTGCCTTGTGATATCCACATCATTATCCATTTTGTAACTTGTCCAGAGTTGCTGCGCTAACAGATGGCACCGAATGCAGGAGGTGCAGTTGTCTATGTGCTGCAATTTTATTTTCTGAAGTTAGCTTTTTTTTGCACAAGTAGCACATTTCCATAGCGATACTTCTTTATGTTTCGGCTTTAAATATTTATGCTAGAAAGAAGATTGACTTCTACAAGCTGCACAGTACATATACGGTGCTGGGGTGCACGGTCTTCGCCAGATTTTTATAAGTATATATCTAATAAAGACTATAGGTTGTGTTCAGTCATTTTAAATGCAATATGAAAGACATGAACAAAGTTAGATGTATGCAGGTTCTTAAGGTAATATTTGGCAGCACCCCCTTTTCACATTCCAGATTTCAGCCTTCATTTAATTTAAATGCACACTTCTTACAACAAGAGGTGTCTTGAGTTCCATCAGTCACTAACAAACTACCAGAGCCAGTGAAATTCAGGGTTAGCCCATGAGGTGGCCAATATGATCTGTGTGCTGTCACATGCTACCCAAGATCCCATCTGGCTACGCCCGTGCATGTGAGTATTGGCAGTTGTATTTTTATTGCACACCTTTCCACAGATGTCACTGGCAATTATCCTGCCCATCAGAATGTTTATGATACACTGTATTTCCAAAAGAATTCGCTCACCTGCATTGACTCACATACGAGCTAATTTGTTATGACGTCTGCCCACATATTGTAGCTAGAACAGCTTCAACTCTACTGGGAAGGCAGTGCACAATTTTTAGGAGTGTGTTTATGGGAAGGCCTAGCTCTTAGTCCCTGTCATGTTGGAATTGACCAAAATTGGAGCATGGAATTGTTCAAAATGTCTTTCATACACCTATGTCCATGTAAGTGATTGGAACACCTGATTGATTTGGATGGGTGCCAAATACTTGTGGAAAAGAGTGTATTATATATGGCTACCAATCAGACTGTGTAAATGTTAATCAGGCGTTTCTTTAAAGACAGATTATTTTAGCCACAGCATCTTTTGAGCTAAATATCCCAGCTAAGTATTCATAAGTTCATAGATGACCCAATTCCAAAAAAGTTGGGACAAAGTACAAACTAAATAAAAACAGAATTCAGTAATTTACAAATGTCAAAAACTCATATTGGATTCACAATAGAACATGGACAACACATCAAATGTAGAAAGTGAGACATTTTAAAATTTCATGCCTAATATTGGCTCATTTGAAATTTCGTGACAGCAGCACATCTTAAAAAAGTTGGAACAGGTCGATAAGAGGCTAGAAAAGTTAAAGGTACAAAAAAGGAACAGCTGGAGGACCAATTGGCAATAGATCATTAACATGACTGGTTATAAAAAGAGCATCTTGGAGTGGCAACACGGGGAGAGCATGCAAACTCTGCACAGAATTTCCCAGGTCGCACCAAACAGGGATTAAACCTGGCTCTTCTTTCCAGTGAATATCATCGAAAGATTCAGAGAATCTGGAACAATCTCTGCGCGTAAGGGTCAAGGCTGGAAAACTATACTCGGTACCCGTGATCTTCGGGCACTTAGACGGCACTGCCTCACATACAGGCATGCTGTTGTATTGGAAATCACAAAATAGGCTCAGAAATATTTCCAGAGAGCTTTATCTGTGAACACAATTTACTGTGCCATCCGCCGTTGCCAGTTAAAACTCTATAGTTCAACGAAGAAGCCGTGTGATTAAATGGAAGATACAACAAAAAAGACCCAAGACAGTTGAGCAACTAGAACAAGAATGGGTTAACATTCCTAACCTTCAACTTGAGCAACTTGTCTCCTCAGTCCCCAGACGTTTACAGACTGTTGTAAAGAGAAAAGGCGATGTCTCACAGTGGTAAACATGACCTTGTCCCAATCACCTAATTTTTCTTTTTAAATGATACATTTTCTCAGTTTAAAATTTGATATGTCATCTGTTCTGAACAAAAATATTTAATTTTGAACTTCCACGTCATTGCATTTTGTTTTTATTTACAATTTGTACTTTGTCCCAAATATTTTGGAATTGGGTTTGTATTAAATGAGAGAAGTTTGGTGTTTGTTATTGTTATTGTTTATGAAGCGCTTTTCGAATGCTTATTTAAACATATTTCTCTTACTTCAAAATCGTTCATTATAAATTCAGATACAAGTATTTGTAAACTAGATTTAGCCCAGTCAGGATGGATTATAGATTCTACACATCCCATCACAAAGGTTGTTGATCTGTTATAACCCAAATAAGGATGGAATTCACCTCTGAGTCTGGTTCCTCTCGAGGTTTTTTTCCACTTGTCATCAATGGAGTTTTTCAATTCAATTCAATTTTATTTATGAAGCACTTTTAACAATGGACATTGTCCAAAAGCAGCTTTACAGAAAACGCTTTATCCCAGATGAGCAAGCCGGTGGCGACGGTGGCAAGGAAAAACTTCCTGAGTAAGTAAGAAAGAAACCTTCAGAGGAACCACACTCATAAGGGAACCCATCCTCATTTGGGTGATGTGATGCAATCTGTAAATATATACATGATTCCATAACTAACAATAATATATAACATTTAGCATAATAATAACTTGAATGGGCAGTCTTTTAGATTTCAGACCTTGTCCGTGCCATGAGGAAAAGTCTGAAGCCATACGAAATCATAGTTTTCCCTTGTCACTCTTGCCATTTGTCTTGCTCTTTATCATATTTAAATATTTATAAACTGTATATAATTTCAGTAAATCTGTTTTGTGACAATGTTCCATTGTAGAAAAGCGCTATATATACAAAAACTAAATTTAATTAATAAATAAAAACGAAATAATAAATAATTAGGGCAAAATAATCTTATTAAATTTTTTACTTTTTGTTTAACTTTGACTATTTATAAGATTATAATCATCACAACAAGATCTCTAATTGTGACTTCTGTAATAGGGATATGAAGACATATTTATTGTTAAATAGGCAAAACAACCAATGTTTTAACAAAGACGTCAACATGTTTGCACTATTAAAGAATTTTAGCTTAAACAAAAATAATCTTGCAGGTGCGTAAATCACAGAAGAATGGAGAGTTGGGTTTCCTAGAAAAAGTGGAGGAGGAGGTTCAAAAGGATGCAGAGCAGTCACTGAAAGAACTCCAGGCCAATTATGCTGAAACCATCCAAGAACTAGAGAAGACAAGAAACATGCTTATCATCCAGCACAAGATCAATAAAGACTACCAGGTATAACAATAAGAAAGTATATTGCTGTACATTTTCCATCTTTAACTGAAATTCAGTTCATCTGCTACTTGTCAAAGCTTTCAGTTCTTATAGCTTTAAAATAATTCTTTAGGCTGAAGTTGAAGCAGTTACACAAAGGATGAATGATCTAAAGATGGACAATGAACTTAAGCAGGAAAAACTGGCCCAGCTCCTGGATATGAGAGCTGCCAAGATAAAAAGGCTTGAAGGTTTGACTAGACACAGAATACTTGATATTGCTTAATCTTGAGGTTACAGTCAGTCTTAGCATTCTCCTTTGTTTGTGTAGCTCAGCTGAAAAACATTGCCTACGGTACCAAGGCCCATGTCTTCCAACCAAACATCACAGATGATGATGTGGCTGATGTGTTTGATGAAACAATACACCTGGCTCGTGGAGAGAACCTTCTGGAAATTCACCTTGGCACTGCACGGTTTAGTACTGAAGCTCTGGACAGTCTGGGTGACAAAGACCCCTCCACATTCTGCACTTATGCTTTTTATGACTTTGAACTTCAGTCTACAGCTGTGGTGCGAGGACAGCAGCCAGCTTATAATTTCACCTCCCAATACCTTGTGAAGGTGGATGATCTCTTCCTGAACTACATTCACAGCAGCTCGATCACTGTGGAAGCCCAGTTGGCAGAGGGCTTATCATTCCGTACTATAGCTGCAGGACAGATACGACTAAGTCAGGTGCTGGAGCGGGATGGTAAAGTGTTTGGCACTCTGCAGCTCATAGGTAAGTTGAGAGAAAACTGTTTTGCTAGAGCTGAAAATTATTACTTTACTTTAACCCTGTAATGCCTGAACTAAAAAATAATGGACAGAAATTTTTATTTTTTTAATCTGAAGTCTTTATAAGGCTCTTTAACCAAATGTAAAATAGTAAAATCATTTGCAAGTATGTTTTTTTTTGTTTGTATAATTTTTAATACTTTAGGCATTACACACAACATTTCGAAAACAACAATCTCTTTGACTTTGCCAAATGATTAGCACGGAAAAAATGCCTTGTTTAGGCAAAGATGGACATTGCATTTTTCACAAAGCATGTGGGAAAAGTGAGGAGTTTCTTTGCAATGCTGTCGCTGGCTGCTTCCGTGGTGGAGTTGGTGTTTGTGATGGTAAGAAGCGTGAGGAAGTGGATTGTGGAGGAGAGGCCTATGCTCATCAGGCAAGAGCAAACTGAGACCTGAAACCTTTTCAGGGGCATGGTTAAATTCTCCTGGTCTTTTACTAGCATGTCTTTTCAGTACAGGATCCAGGCATCGATTAGTGCCATTGTGTATACAAAATATACAAGTCCCGTCTTCTGGTTTTGAAGCTCACTCTGTGATCCATGGACCATCTTGTCTGTTTCTTCAGGTCTTTTTTCTCCATCATCTGGCGGTCGTGTACCCTTTTTGGTCTGATGGTGCCAATATAGTAAATTCCTCTTTCATGTCTTTCAGGGGGGTGTGATGTGAAATGGTTGTCAGCGAACACCTTATAGTTCTTTCCAGCAAGAAGGGTTGATGTCAATTTGAGAACCACATCTCCACTCACACCAACATCAGACCTTATAGTTTTCAGATCTGCTGGCCCTTGACAGATGTCAAAATCATACAAAAAACCACTTTGTCCTGTACGTCCCTACATTTTGAACTCCCATTTGTGGGGTTTTCCTGGCACGTAGACTTCCAACTGAGATTTTTCTGTGAAAGGAAATATAATTTCATCAACTGCATGACGTTCTTCAGGATATATTTAAAGGCAGTGCTGTTGTAGCTTTTTAAGTCATGATCTGAGTTTCCACACTTTAACTTTATTACATCTTCAGTCAAACCGAGATTGTCTTTGAAGTAAAGTAGCGTCAGCAATTTCTTAAAATTGGTCCCCTGACTTTTGGTCCCCTAACCTTCGGGTACTTTGTATCCAATTCCCAATAGGCTCTAACATTGGGCATCTGTACCAAACCCATCAGCATATACAAACCAAGACCTTGCTCAATTTCTATGTCAGTTGTTTTCACTGATTTTTATTTGTTCTGCACACTTTACAGGTTCTTTGCAACTAGCTGTAACATTTGATTTCTAACAAAGTGCTTGAAGTACATATATATTGTACCTTTTTCCAATGGCTTCATCTGCACTCCCATCAAATGGAACATCTGGAGGTTCAAAGTCTGCCTTTTTCCATCTGCCTTTCTTCATCACCCTCATTGTCTTTTTTTTTTTTTTTTGCAGAATCATTTTTGTATGTGTTGCGGATGAACCCTCTTACACTGAGCTTGTAGTGTCAACACTTTCAGCTGCACACGTCTTTTTCTTCTTCTCTTTACTTTTTACTTTGCCACTTACATGCTTCCTTGTTGCCTATCTCATTGTTGGAGCCTCTTCTTCAGTGTCTGTTTTCTGTCTCATACCTTCATCTTCCTCATTGCTTCTACTAGAGCTTTCATCATTATGCTCTGCACTAGGAATCCAATTCCTATCCTCTACTTCATCGTCTGCCATTTTTATACAACAGCCAGAAAAAATAACATTAACAATAACTATTAAAGGATTTACCACTAAATACCTGCAGTATCAATTCTGATACAAACATTTTCTGCTTGATTTTAGTACAAACTAAATTTAATTATTATTTTTTTATTTTATTTAACAAAGTTCTTATTTTAAAATCTCGATGGATATTTAACAGAAAATCTCACCATAAAATTATCAAATGACAACTTTTTTAACCTTGACATAGTCAGCATGGTGCTAATGAGATTCAGCCATTTTGAATGTCTGAATTGTTGTAGTGCAAAAGGTGTCCAACAGCGGGCAGAAGACAGGTATCAGTTTTTATACAAAACGGTTTTATGCAAAGTTTGTATCGCATAGTAATGCAGCGGGTCTCAGAAATGTATGTGTCAAATATGATACCCACGGGATTAAAGGACATGTTGGTGAGATGACTGATCTGCATACTACAAGGGTATGTTTTTGTGCACATAGACAAAATACTTTATAAATACATACTGTGATTGCATTGGCTCCCTGTACATAAGCGCATTCAATATAAAATACTGCTCTTCACATTTAAAGCACTTCATGGACTTGTCTATCTTTTCACCTGCTGACCCCCTACACTCTTCTGATGCTGGCCTGCCGTCTATACCTAGCTTTAGACTGTTCTCCTTGCTTGGGTGGCAGATCATTGGCTGCCCCCATTCTGTGAAACACTCTCCCACCTCCTCTTCGCTTTGTCTCTTCACTTACACTTTTCAAATCTCTACTAAACACTCGTCTCTTTAATTAACTTTGCTTTCTTTACTTGATTTTATCGTATGCGCTTATTGTTTATCCTTTGGTTATCTTGAAAGGCGTTATATAAATTCAATGTATTATTAAAACTCTAATGAGCCAGGCATCTGCACAGTGTAAAAAAAAGTTTATTACTTAATGTTTACATAAAAATTATTGCTGCATGGCCGGATTGCAATGATTGAAGGTGATCTTCCAGTGTCTTCCAGTTTTCGGTTGCTGGTGAGTCTGTGTCTATTGTGTCTGTGTCTATAGAATCTGTAGAAATCTCTGCAAGTAAGCGAAAACCAACATTGAATGCCTGTGACATTTGATCCCTCAGGCAGCACTGCATTAAAATTCAACATCATTCTCTAACGGATATTACCACATGGGCTCAGAAACACTTCAGAAAACCATTGTCAGTTCGTTGCTCCATTTTCAAGTGCAAGTTAAAACTCTACAATGCAAAGAGAAAGCCATATACAGTGGGGCAAAAAAAGTATTTAGTCAGCCACTGATGGTGTAAGTTCTCCTACTTAGCATTATATGTACACTTTAACTATGAGAGGAAAAATAATATAGGAAATCACATTGTAGGATTTTTAAAGAATTTATATGTAAATTATGGAGAAATATAAGTTTTTGGTCACTCACAAACAAGCAAGTTTTCCGGCTTTCATATAGGTTTTGGAGCAACAAATGCTGCCATCCAAGCAATGGCTTCTTTAGGGACGTCTGTGCTTATTTCAGCAAGACGATGCCAAGTTGCATTCTGCATGTGCTACAACAGTGTGGCTTCATGGTAAAATAGTGCATACTAGGCTGACCCACCTGCAGTTCAGACCAAACTTCTTTAGAACGTGTTGCATACATCTAATTCAAAATGATCGAATTGTTGCAAAAACAATCAAGTTTACCCATTTGTGCAACAATTATCTTGTCTTTGTAGTTTATTCAATTGAATATGGCTTGAAAATAATTTTCAAATCATGGTATTCTGTTTTTATTTATGTTTCACCCAATGTCCCAACTTCATTGGAATTGGGGTTGTACTTCCTCCTACCTCATTCTCTCCTAACCTGTCTGGCACAAACACTGTCAAAATCACATTCTGACACCTGACTTGTATCTGCATAATCTTATACATTTTACCATTGCTTCCTCTTTGGCTGATTTAGTGTAAAGGTGTACATTATCCAGTGGCTGGTAATAATATTCAAATCTGACAATCCTAGGGAATAATTAAAAGTCCTAGGGACCTGTGGCTATGGAGGACCAAAGAGAAATAACAAAATAAATTAATATATGAAAAAAATGTAGTGATAATAAAAATAAATAACTAAATAGTAATAAAAATGTCTCAAAATATGATTGTAAAATGTATGTATCTCTGTAGTAACTTATTTCTGTGTTTATTTCTGTATGTCCGTATGATAATGAATGGACTGTCGAATAATGATGTCATCATAGTAGAACATTGCTATTGGTTGATTGCGTCTTACTCCACAATAACTGGGAATACAGAAATGGCTTCTTACAGGCAATAGCCAGCAATCTGCAAATTTTGGCGGATTTGTCCGAAGATGCGCCAAATGCATATTATTTCCTCTTCCTTGCAGCAGCTTTGGCATGGTCTGTTGAATCTCTGCTGATACTGAGATTAACCTTGCCTTTCTTATTGATTGCTATACATATAAACATATCAACAGTCTCCATTATCATATGTAAATGCTGAAATACATAAATAAATAAAAAGAATAATAATGAAATGCATGAAAAATAAAAATACATAAAATTACGTATTTTATTTGTTTATTTACTGTTAATAATCACAGCAGTTTTCATGCATATATTAATTTTTTTGTCATTTCTATTTTGGTTGGCTTGGTTCTTCATACGTGGTCCTACAATAAAAGCATTGGATATTTTGGCTCAGAATCGCCCTCTAGTGGTTACAGCTTTTAATCTTCCAGATACATGATATCTGAATAAATATCGGGCAGCAGTGTGCACTCAGCATGGACTAATACAATAACATAGGACAGGATGAATTGTTGAAAGCTGACTCATCTTTACCTACCAACCACCCAGAAGTGATGATTACATATGACACAACTTACATGATGCATGATGGTTTTCTTATATAGTATCATCTTATATAGTATCATGTTATACTTGCAATAATGATTGAAATGTGCTACATAATCTACAGAAGGCATAAATATTTAGCTTAATCATTTGTCTTCAGCATACAGCCTGCATTAATGAACTGAACATTTGATCTTATTTTCATTCATTCCTTAATTTTTTCATTTTCTAAGATGCTCGTGATATCAGGGCAACTCTATTGCAGGGAAGACACACAGTCAGACACATCAACACATACACATTAATTTGGTCTGTGGGAGAAAACTAGAGCTCCTGGAAGAAAAGCCACAGACACTGGGGGGGAAAAAAGGGAAAAAATTAGGTCTGAGAATCAACCCTGGGTGCTGTAGATCTAGTACTGACAGACAGTATGTATTTGTCGCAAGATTGGGATTTAAACCCTTGCAGGGGCAGCACGGTGGTGCACTGGATGCTCTCACCGTGTTTGCGTGGGTTTTCTTTGGGTGCTCTGGTATCCTCCCGCAGTCCAAAGACATGCACGCTAGGTAAATTGCTAAATTGTCATTAACTTGTTTATTGATATGTGACTTTGCGTATGATATGAGACCTGTCTGAGTATGACCGTGTTCCTGTTATTAGAATAGACGCTGGTGCTAAGTATGATGTTAAAAACATTTAATTAAATAAATAAAACCCTGCGCATTTTTAATCATTCATTTGCCCTTAACATACTTCTTACCACTTCTTTTGGCCTCTCATTTGAGTAATTGTTTTTGTTTTATAGGTGTTAATGGTGTGAGCCGAGTTTTTGGTGCAGTGGACTACTGGCTTAGACTCAGGTTTCCTATGGAGCAAGCAATTCGTCTGTATAAGGAGAGGGTCAAAGCTCTGGGCTATCTCAATTCCAATGGGAAAGAACAGCAACAGGTACCGTTAGTCACTGTATTATTGTATTATTATTATTAAATAAATACTGCATGCCCGGTACTTTCAGTATAGTCATCTATACAGTTTATTTCCAGTAAATCTGACAGTACATATTCAAGTTAATCTATAATCTCATACTAAATATATATACATTACACACGTTTATTACACTGTACACACAGACAGCTGTCTGTTTATCATATGTCTTTTACAGTGGTGTTCGAAAGTTTGTGAATTTCTGCATATATACAGGGGTCAGACAATGAAACTGAAACACCTGGTTTTAGACCACAATAATTTATTAGTATGGTGTATGGCCTCCTTTTGCGGCCAATACAGCGTCAATTCGTCTTGGGAATGACACATACAA
>JAOUQT010000009.1:6191192-6241566 GCA_025769995.1 Xyliphius kryptos | reverse complement strand
AGGATGAGAACAGAGAAAAGGTGTGTGGTCACCACCTGCAGAAGCACTCCTTTATAGGGGGGTCTTGCTAAGTGCCTTTCATTTCTACCTGTTTGTTCCATTTGCACAACAGCAAGGGAAATTGATTCACAATCAGTGTTGCTTCCTAACTGGAAGGTTGATTTCACAGAAGTGTGGTTTACTTGGAGTTACATTGTTTTAAGTGCTCCCTTTATTTTTTTTCGAGCAGTGTATTTAACTTTGTGTGTGTGTGTGTGTGTGTGTGTGTGTGTGTGTGTGTGTGTATATATATATATATATATATATATATATAAATATAAATCTTTGTCTTACCATACTGTATATGTATTTACCTACAGTTTATGCACACTGCGTATTTTGTAGGTATCAATGATAAGGTTAAAGTTTTTGGTACACTGGAGTATTGGCTCAGATTGAAGGTTCCAATGGTGCAAGCTATCAGTCTGTATAAAGAGAGAGTCAAGGCATTGGGCTACCTGAACTCCAGTGTTAATGAGCAAAGTCAGGTACTGTGAAATCTAAGTGTGTGTAAATACACAAGCTTTTTAAATGAGCTGTTTAACTAGTTGTGTGCTCATGGCTTCTGTGTTCTTCAGGCTTCTACTGCACTACTTTCCAGTGCCTCATCAAAGGATGGAAACCTGAATGAGCTTTTCATCACAGTATGCTGCTGCAGCAAACTCAAACCCAGGGAGTCTTGTCTGCCAAGTGCATATGTCATGTATAAATTTAATGACTTTCCTGACCATGACACACCCGTCATCCCCTCCAGCAGTGACCCTCAGTTTGAGGATCTCAAGGTTTTTCCAATGTTAATGAACTCTGAGCTGGACGATTATCTCAGAACAGAGGCTTTAATCCTTTATGTGTTTGATGATCTGGATTTGGAGAATAATTTGTACTTGGGAAAAGCCAGAGTGCCACTCATTTCTTTGGCACATGATAAGGCTGTCACAGGTGAACTCACTAAAATTCCAATGTTTTGTCTTTTTGTAAATAAAGACTGTAATGTGAATATGTAACTCTTTTTGTTTTTGATTTTCTAGGAACCTTTGAGCTGATGGACCCTCATGGTTTTCCCAGAGGTTATATAGATGTGACTCTCAAATGGAAGTTTACTTACATGCCACCCTCTGGATCAGTGATAACTGTGGAGGAACCCAGATTTATCACCAAAGATTCTCCAAGCAACCTAGCTGCTGATGAAGCCACAATAGATACTTATAACAAAGAGAGAGAACTTCTTCCTCCTGAAATTAACCACCAGGTCTGTGTTTGATTTATTTCAAATTTGTTTAGATCTAAATATAAGAATTATATAGATGATGAATCATGATAAAGCATGACTTTAAAAGACTTTTTCTTCCACACGCTATCAAGATCTTTCAGCCGGCATTATTTTAATTGCCACATTTCAGTTTAAAATCTCTTAAATGTATTTTTTTTGCCAGGAGCTACAAATACTACAACATGAATTGGCTCATATATTAATAAAGGTTCACATAATCGTTACTAATAATATTGCTGAAATACAGATTTCTGCAAATTTTTTGACACAATTGTTCTTTTCCAAAACATTTTAATTACAATTTAAGTACTTGCCTGGCCTGCAACAAACCCTGATAAAACACTGAAAAAAATGTCCTTTTTGATATTTTATTTGTTTAAATATATATAGTATTATATTTTATATATATATTTTTCCCACTTGCTGTTGTAACAAAGTGAATTATGGTGGGACAATAAAGGATTATCTTAATTTCGTTTATATAGACCCCATTGCCAAAGCCCAGGCTGCGCACCCTTACAAAACCTGCTTCTAAAAGAGTTTCATTTTTTGATGTTCCAGAGCTTGAAAAACAGGTACTGTTAATGTAATACGCACTAAAATTCTGACACTATTTATGTAACTTATAAATAACCTGAATTCTATGTTTGGATGCAATTCCTCATTTCAGGAAAGTGACATTGCGCTCCCAAGTGGTAATGAGGAAACCAAGCCTTCAACAAGCTCCTCTAATATACAGGTTTGTACACTGAAACTAATTTTATGTTACTGTCTGTACCCTGACTGACACAACCCTTTTTTATTGTTAGCAAAAGGTTCAAGTTGATGAGGTGCTTCAGGCCTCTGCACCTACAGAGGAAGATGATCTTTCAGAGGGTCAGATGATTACAGTCAGCACAGTGTCTCTATCTGATGATTCCGAGATCTCTGAGGAAATCCAGGAGCCAGATGATGGTGGGGCTGAATTAGGTTTCTGTTCTATTTTACAAAATGAAAGTAACAGATCCTGTGCTGAAATAACCTGGTTTGTCATGATTACTGATGTGGGTGAAAATGAGAGAATGATGGGATAAAATCTGAATGTTTGTTGACATTTTGTACCATGTGGATAAGCAATTCAGTTTATTCACTCAATTTGTAGAAGTGATGAATCTTGTTGTCTAGAATGTTGATAGTATTAATATATATAAGGCGTCTTCTGAAATCACAAAATGATTTCTGAGTTACAATCTTTATCAAAATATATTCGGTCTTATTTTTACTTATTGTGTAGAATTTTTTAATCATAGAAAAATTCTTTAAATGACTGTACTAAAGATACAGACAAAGGAAAGTAAATAATATAAGTGCATATACTATTTATTTATATATATATATATATATATATATATATACACACCTTCGAGTTTTCTGTATTTCCACGACAATTTACATTGTAGATTCTCACTAAAGGCATGAAAACTATGAATAAACACATGAGGAGTTATGTACATAACAAAAAAGAGGTGATGCAACTAAAAACTTTTCTATTCTACTTTCCTTAAAATGGCCACCGTTTGCTCTGATTACTACTTTGCACGCTGTTGGCATTCTAATTAATTATACTAATTAACCCCTATAGGCACACCTAAAAACCATTTCAGGTGACTACATCTTGAAGCTTACTGAGAGAATGCCAACAGTGTGCAAAGCAGTAATCTGAGCAAAGGGTGGCTATTTTGGAGAAACTAGAATATAAAACATGTTTTCAGTTATTTCACCTTTTTTGTTAAGTACATAACGTCACATATGTTCATTCATAGTTTTGATGCCTTTAGTGAGAATCTACAATGTAAATAGTGAGGGGAAAAACGCATTGAATGAGGTGTGTCCAGACTTTTGGCCAGTAATGTGTGTGTGTATATATAATTTAAACAACATTTATCTAAACTTTTTTTCTTTAATTTTTATGTTAAAACACGTAATGTACGATTTTACCTAGAGGTCATACAGTTGCTGGAAGGTGTAATTTTAAGTTTATGAGTGATTTACACAGAGGTGCACCCACATCTGGCTTTAAAACCTGCCCATCCCCCCCCCCCTTTTTTTTATGACCTTGAACAGAAGTTGGACAGGTGTCTGGTTTCCCTAGACATCCAGCCTTTAGTTATTGGCTGATTTATTTCTGTTGCTGAATTACCCTGATTTGTAATGGGATACTTTATTAGAAAGCTCAGTGCTTGGTTTATTGTTCTTTCATTGCTTGCAGTAGCTCTCTGCACTTGTAGAAGCCATTCATCAACTTCTTCATATTAGATCCCACATGCCATCCTGGAAAATCAATTATGTTCTGGTGTTGTGTTCACTTATATTTGGAAAAACACCTTCCTCATTGTTGGCTGGGCCTCCTGACAGCAATATGAGACCAAAAAACATAAATATTACATTAGGTACTGCCAATATCCTGACATGTTTTCTCTTGACGGTCAGCACTGTAACTGAGAATCCTGTTGACCTTGGCCCAGTGGCTCTTTAAAGGTCTTGTTGTCCAATGTGTCATACTTAAGGTAACTTAAGTTATTGTGTTATTACTGTAAGAAAGAAACTCTTAAGTGTGTAGAGTCTTTTCAGTAATCATCACATCGGCTTTTACAAAGTGCATTGTTGCTCTGCTTGCCCTCCCAATTTCCTCAATCCTTTTCCCCCCTTAATTTTCCCTATTCTTATTTTTTGGGCTTTTTTAACATGTCTTCTGTCATGTTTTTTTTTCCATTCTCCAGACATGCGGCAGGTGGAAGATTCAGATCTGAGTGAATCGATCCTTTCAGACAGCGATGAATGCATTATGCCTGCTCAGACCTCCAAGGCCAGGAAACAGGTGTGTGCTTGAGTGTCTGTTTATGTATCTGTTCAGACAGTGAGAATTCATCAAGGCTGTTTTTCCCACACCCAGTGCTGTTTGTTTGCTAGTTTAAAGTGAGAATATAATGCAGAGCTTCACATTGCTAATGAATCTACTCCTGAAGACTTTTTATAGTTTACTGCAGTTTGTTAGGATGTGATTTGAGCTGTGTCAGACCTGTACACATACCATTATAACAGGTTTTGCAGTACATTGAAAGCTTGTCAACAACACATTATTATTAAATAGTCGAGAGAGTCCAGAGCCATATAACTAAACAATATTTTTGAGTTCTCATTACATTAGAAGGGGCGTTTTAAGTTTTCCGTCCTTAAAGTAAAATTTTTGCTTTGTACAAATGATTTTTAATTTATTTTATGATTCCTATTTATTTTACTCAGTGTTTTTTTTTCCTTGGGTGAAATGGGCAGTATGGAGGGTTGCATCTACACCGAGTGGCCTATAATTGGTGCTATAGTGTGGCAAAACGAATTTAGGCTTCTAACTTCCACCCCAACATTTTCCCAAACTCCAAACAAACAACTTTGCAATTTAGACCCATAGTCTATGGCTATTTAGATTTTTGCAAATTACCATAATTAGAAAAACATACTTTTGTGAAATAGTCCTAGGTTTTTCAGTGAACTGCTATGGTATTAAATTCAGCAGAGCATATGCATTAATAATTATCAAAAAAGACTTTTTATTTCCGTCAGGCTGCTACATGCAAGTTATTCCATACGTCAAAATGTTTAATTAATTTGTCGCTAATTTAAAAATAATGTAAACTCAAAAAGCTTCACTAAAAAATTCTACAACTTCACACAAACATTTAGCATCAGTCCCTGGGGAATCTGATCAAATTTGTTGCTCTTACGTTTATATAGGGAGCTGTAACAACTATACAGAATGTCTAGTTGAACCTTTACTTTCAGATGGGCTGCTACCAGCAATTTAATCCATATCTTGTAATTAATTTATAGTGATCATGAGGACAGGCTGGCTTAAACATTTGAAACATCTGAAAAGTTTATTTTCAAGCACACAGCAATATGCACACGCGTGCAAACAACAAAAAACTTGGAAGTTTCTATTTAGTCAGGCTGCTATACACAAATCAATTCATGCGTTATAATTATAAAACTGGTAGTTCCTTGCCTTAAATCTGATGATAAAACCGAGCCGCTTGTCTAGCCGTTACATTATTCACAATAACCCACACCTCCGACCGCTTCACATTCATATAAATGCGCAATATAAGCTATATTGTTTCCCCCCATGTTTTTTATAAACTGCATTTTGTAATTTTGCTGCTAGTTGGGAGTATTTGATTTTAAAGAAACCGGAATTTTTTTTTTACTTGTGTCAGGGTTGATTTAAAAAAAAAAAAACGGTCTGGATTATGTCGCGGAAGGTGAGTTTATTAGTGATTTTGATTCAGTCAATGCATTTATAAATCAAACTTTGTTTTTCCTATTATAGTGTCTTGGTAACCATTTTAAAAAAGCAATGATGCGCTCGTCATGCCTAATAACACCTCTTTCCCGTGGTTTATTCACAATAATGCACATGCTCTTGTGCCTTATTGCTTTATGAATTCATCATTTATTGAAAAATGTAAAACTTGAAAGGCTTTACTTAAAAAGTCACACAGTAGCTCCTATTGTCTTGTTGTCCAGATTGTCTGCAGGCAGCTTTAACTCCTTGTGCTTGTGGCTATTTTTTAATGTAATTATGGCATATGTGCAGCAAAGTAACCCACTTATTATTGTTAATGATGAGGTCATTATTACTGTGGGACAACACGTATTTGATTTTTACGGAAACTATAAATGTTTACCTCACCATTTATATTCACAAAAATGTAATTAAATTTAAATATTAGCTAAATTGTTTTTGTTTTATTATTTGTGTAGTTACTCTAGTTGGAATTTAAAGGGCAGCATCTACTTCTGGTCATTTAATGGGGTTCTTATTTACAGTCCTTGTTTACTGCTGCAGGCTTTATTATATAGAACGAGGACAGTCAGACCTGAATATGTTGCTTTGTGCTATATTATGAGCGGTATTTGGATCTCATAAGTGGATAAGAGAATGATGGATGATTGAAAAAAGAATAAAGAACGTAATATGATGAGACAAAAGAGAGCTAGACAGGCTGCTTCTCTATCAAAACCCTTAAACTGACAGTCATTTTGGTTGAGACACTGACAGCTGAAGACTGGACAGCCTGATGGAAGCCCGAGACAAATAACTTTTATTCTGTCCATCATCACAAGACTGACATTCCCAGCTGACAATGTGTCATCTCTCCAAAAGATAATGTCTATATTGTGCCATCATTCTCACTGCAACACTGTCAGAAGTCTGATTGTCGTTTAGTATGAAGTATTACGAAGAAAGAAGTCCAAAATTCATTGAAATATGTGTTCTACTTTGAACCTTTAGCCTGCAGAGCGGATTCGTGTGGAGATTGTGTCTCTGAGTCTGAACCCTGAATCCAGGGTCTTCGTGGATTCCACTGTAGTCAGGCTGTTTGTGGAGTATAATTTCCTGGATCTACCTTCAGAAGAAACACCACTGTCACTGCCAAAACCAATACCCGGCCAAAGCATCTACTACAACTACAGCCATGGTGGGCATGTGCAATTTAGACAAATTTTACCCTGCTTTTTATATTTTAATTAGCCACTTGGCTAAACATAATTGGTCACTTTTTGGTGTGTTTTATTTTTTATATTTAAAGATTTTTTAAGTAACTTTGTTGGAAAAGTATGTGTGACCATGTGTTTAAAAAGGTTGAACAAAGATGAATGGCAATATGAAATTTGGAAAACTCTTTGTTTCTCATATGAAGCCAACCTTTGAATTTAAAGTAGAGAATCTTAATAGAATAAAAGGGAACTGTGTCCGCTTACTATAATATACATATAATGTAACGCCTGCTTCTGCCTCTCTCACTGACTCACTCCAGCCCTCCGCTGCTTTACTCTGCACTCCTTTCTAAGCACAACAACGCTGTGCCGCCTTCCTTCCAAACCCATCCAATATACCCTACTGTGCAACATCCAAATTCCACTGTGAGCACTCACATCCAAGCACAACATGGGTCGTAAAAGGAAGACTGTACTCGCCCATACCTATGCTATGCTAATGCTCAACCAAACTCCCGACGATAAGGAAGCGGGTCTACTTGCACAACCAAAACCTCCCGCTGAACAGTGTCCAGCTGAAACTTTCAAACAAAACCAAAAATTGCGGCTGCTTTTGCTAAGAATTTAATCGCCAAGGCGGCGGGTTGTTGTTGCTGATCAACATGACATGTTGGTTGTTCGAGCAGACATGCTTCCTTATCGGCGGGAGTTTGTGGGCGGCAGGGGCTGGAGTGTTCCTGCGCGAATGCGCCATTTATAATGATATAAATATATTTATAAGATTTACAAGTAGGTGGATTGAAGATACTAATGTATATCCCTGATGTATTGTGTATGTATGTGTCTTTAGTAAGATCGACTGATAATGATGATGATGATGATGATGATAGTCAAGAAAACAATGCAATCATCATACAGGCCATTGGGACAGACTCCACCACCCCCATTAATTCCAGTTAGGATAAAAAAAATTGAATGCTACTGTAAGGAAAACAGTAAGCACAATAAGTTTAAGAAGCATCGCAGCTAGTCCGATTAATAAATTGATTATTAAACAATGCCCTGTAGTGTCCTTATTAATAATTTCCTTTGCATTCCACCCAAAGCTTCATAGTTTAGACTTTAACAAATGAAAGGCTGATTCAGTTCTATACTAAACATACAGGACCAATTACTTCCACACCATAGTTAGGAAAGAGAGTCTAATTCTTACCTGTGACTGAATACATATCTGCTTCAAGCTATTGTTTATCCTTATTGTGTTTAAATTGATTTATGAGTTTTCACTTTGTTGAGTGTTTTTATAATAATTCACAGTTATAAATATGGTTCGTTCTGCTCCTGTTCTGACAGTGATCCATGTGGATGTGGAAAATAACCAGGCCAGGCGCCACATGCTCAGAGCGGTACTGGAAGGCAGGAACAGAGATATGGAGAAGTACTTATTTTTTTCCTATTGTTCTTTCTTCTTTGTTTAGTTTTGAATCTGCAGCAGTAGTTTTTATCCTGCTAAATAATACGCATTGTTCTCAAACTTTGATTGATCGATATGATTGGCTGTTCCAGCATCAGGTTCACTGTAGTTAGTGACCCACCAGAGGAGGAAGCTCAGGAAAAAGAGTGTGAAGAAGTGGGCGTGGCCTACTTTCGGATTCCTGAAATTTTAGAGAAGCAGAGAGACATGACCGACGTTTATCTCAACAGTGAGTTGATTTTGTGTTTTAATCATTAATCCTTTGATAGATTTTTTTTTTAAAGTGCAACTCAAATAGTCATGTCGCCATAGAATACACACAAGGCCAGGCATTTTAAAGTGGCTCACCTAATTTCCTCCCAATCTATCTTGTAAACTGAGCTCAGTTTATATGATTGTAACTGGACACACACATACATACAAAGTATATATGCATTAGTTTAACTACAACAACATTTAATAACTATATTGGTTATAGTATTTATTATTGTGTCTTGTGTTTTCATATTAGGGCTGCAACTAAAAAATCCTTTTCATTGATTGTTCTATTAAATATTTTCCTTTTTGTTTGACCTTTTAAATTTAAAAAAATATGGATTTCAAAAACCCAGATGACCTCGTCAAACAGCTTATTTTGTAAATACTCAAAATATTTTTATAGATTAATTGATTATCAAAGTGGTATATTTTTCAGTACGTTGAGGATAATGCAGGTCTGCATTAGCTGTTTACCAGACAGGTGGCGTCACCATCTCCAGTATCTATAGTTAAACAGGTTGCTTTGTTTTGGTCCTCTTCAGTTTAATAAAAAGTACTGAATTTGTAACAGTGTGGTTAAAATGAAATATGAGGCTGTGTTTCAATTGCCTAGTTATATGTGATCTGTGACAATTTTGCCGGTTATTATTATTATTATTATTATTATTATTATTAGAGTTTTATTTGTAAGTGCCTTTTAAGCTTCCTAAGGATGCTGTACAATATAAAACAACAATACATAACTTAAAAACATGCAACATTCAATGTGCAAAGATGAAATAGAAAGTGATGTAAAACAAATTGAAATAAAACATGAAACCAAAGACAAAAGTGACCTGTTGCAACACAGTATTTTCTTGTTAAATCAGAGTGCATGTGAGAAATTGATCTAAAAAAGAACTATTTTTTGAAAGTGGACAGACTCGGTTGCATGTTTAATATAAATTGCATAAGAGCTAAATATTCAAATGAATATTAAACATATTTTATAGTTGACCTTTTACTTGGTTTTGTGTAGTTGCTGATGTGCAGGACAACGGGGAGGTGGTGGGGAGTCTGCGTGTGACTGTCGAAGCTCTGGAGGCTTTAAGATCGATCATGGAGGATCCAGACCACGATCACTCTAAGCTCCACTCTGTCAGCCACCTGAGTGTGTGTGAATAAATCAGGTGAACACACTGGGCAAAATATGGTAGTTGTTATAAGCTGCCGCTGCTAAATGCATTGGCTGTCGAATGCAGCCATCCGATGCAGGTACCCCATTTAACTAAAAGCAAAGGTTACATTATCATGAGAAATCCTTAATCTGGCCTTCCACCCACCTAACACACCTGATTGTACCTGTAGAGTTCTAGCTCAAGACTTTGATCATTGATCTCTTATGTTAGCTTTCCATGTGTAGTGCTATATAATTAAATTATTTAATCAGAAAGACTTTTTACATAGTAATACACATCATGGTTCAACTATCTAATGCACCGAACATAATAACTGTTACCATTATTAGTGGTGTTCAATCAGTTTATGTGAAGTTTACATGCTGCAACTCTTGTGCCCTTTTGGTTTAAGATTTGAATGATATCTTTACGGTTTTGAGGCTTTTTTGGAGCCTTTCCCCTAAAGTAGGGCATAGGTATACTGAGTGAACTAAAGTCGTATTAAACATTACACACAGCTGCAAACACATTTGCTTGCAATAAAATGCAAGTAGTGTACTTTTAATTCATATCAAATAACATTTAACCACTCATCATCGTTATTAAAAAAATATTATTAATAAGAAATTAAGTTGCCATACAGAATTTTCCCCTTTTATAAGTGTGAAGGATTTAGTGACATCTAGTGGTAATTTTGCGGCTTGCAACCACTTGCAAAATCAGCAACGTGTACACGTACTGTACCGGTACCAAAAGTTTGGACACACCACCTTTTTGCTCCATTGTCTATTTTCTTCACTTAGCACATTAATGGACTTTGTTGTTTTACAATTACAGACATTGGAATAATGCACCAACCAAATAATACCTGCTCTGAGATGGTACTATGTTCTTTAATGGTCAGGACCCCCAGAGTAAAGGAGACATTTCTGCATCGGTCTTTAGAAACTTTGGTTTTCCCTCCACAGTCCAAGGTCACATAGGTGAATTAAAGATACTTAATTGCCCTAGAGTACAAAAATGTTTGTTTTTTGTCTGCCTAGTAATGCACTGGTGACTGGTTTAGGGTATTTTGTTACCTTTTGCCCTTTGAAAGTAAAAATGGTATTCCGGGAACCCTTTTTAGTAAAAGTGGATTCATTCGCTTTTCACGAATAAATATATAAATGGGTATGACTGTTTTTGTTTTTAAATCATGCTGTATGTTCATTTTTAAGTGTGGCACCATAGAAATATAAAATTCAAACTAGTCTCCATAGAAGTCTAATGCTAATCCAACAGTATATCAAGGCAATAAGCCATGGGGGCAGGTGTGTGACCATGATTCGATCATGGTAAAAAAATTTTTACTGTGATCATCAAGCAGTAGCACACATCCTCAAGTGGTTTATAGTGCTTAGAACAATACCACAAAAGCAAGATGATGCAATACAACTGTGTACTTTTTATTAATATGCTTATTTAAAAGAATATTTAGCAATTTAGTCTGTTCGAGCCATTGTTACAATGTTTAAGTGGTGGGTGACCTGCATAACTATTGCCTCCCATTACAATATCTTCCACTTAAACTTCTGCTAGGATGGCGGGTGGGTTCCTCATGTGAACGTTTTGGGTGCTTGGCAAGAGGAGAACGTTTTGGAGATGGGAACGTTTTAAGCGCTGGGCAAATACACCCAGGACAGAGCACCAATCCATCGCTGGGCACATACATGCACATAAACGCGATATAGATATCGAGGCAATATAGATAGGAACAATTTAAAGCAGCAAATTTACCTTTAATCCATGTTTTGGGGCTGTGGGTGAGAACCCGGAGAAAACCCACACAAACACGGGAAGATTCAAGCCTGGATCCTCAGCACTGAGAGGGGGATGATGATCACTATGTCCTTGTGTCCAAAGATAAGCATGGCTTTTCAAATAACCCTCAGCCCTCTTGTGTCAACACTTTTATTTAACAGTGAACAGTCCACAGTTATGACTGATTGTACATTGATCTAAAACTCAAATTGTAAGTTTGAGTAAATCCTATAGTACCACAGCTCAAAAACCAGCCCCAGCCACTCGAATTTCAAGACTAAGACTATCTGTGGTATTAACAATGCATTTTAAAGCAATTATATGATCCCAACATCTTTCAAGAAGTTTAAGAGAATGGACCTTTCCCCTTCAAACGTGGCATTACAAGGGCCAAGAAACACTTCCAGACTCAGAGACAAGCTACACATCATTGATCAAACCAAAAAATACACAGATTTTTTAAATTTTTTTTAAACGGATCCTGCTTAAAAGGTGTGAGGCAAGTTGATGGGATTTTTAGTGAGCTCACACAGTTGTTCTAATGATATTAATCTTGGAGTTTTTGATAACTTCGATATTCTTATGGGTGTCTATCTAAATCTGTAAACCCTATTGCTTTGCCTCTGGTGCTGATGTTTAGCACATTAATAGCTGTGCATAATAAAAAGGCTGTTAAGCCTCATTAGCCTCTGTGTGCCACACTGCTGTATTTTATATTGACGACGTGGAATGGAACCTAACTGAATTTAATGCGATTTAACCCGTCTCTTTAAAATGCTAATTTCCATTTTCACGCACTCTGCCTCTTAGTGTACATGCTCGCTCTCCTCTGAGCACCCAACACTGGAGAAGCTGCTGTGTAAACTTGTGGTCTGACTTACATTTCACATAAATACAGTTTATTTTTGTACAATTAATATTTTGAAATGAATGAACAGCTGCAATATTTATTGGAATTTGTCGCACATGTGGGTACTTTAAATTTTTATAAACACCATGAAATAGTATTTATAAATGTATTTGTCTTTATACCGCTTATATCCCATTGGAGTCAAACAATTGTGTTAAATAAAAATAATATTTATAACGATTTGTTCCTGTTGATGGCTGTGTACTTATTTTAAAGGACCTGTGCAGCTGCATAATCAGCATTTAACCGATTCGTCACGAGTCTGTCAGGCTCATCTGCAGTATTAACTGACGTGATGTGTTCGTGCTTTGTGTTTGCTCTAACCTCATCATTAGCTCAACTCAGAATCTAATCCATAATATTGATCTCTTGGTGGATGTCCCACTGGTCAGCACTGCCACTGGGCTATTCTCTATTCTGAAAACATGTAAATGATGCTGCCACCTAAAAAAATAAGTAAAGAAAGAACATGAAGAGGTGTCCCATGTGGTCTTATTAGGCATTCAGAGTTAAAATGTTGGGCGGGTCATGTTGTCATGTGCAGATGATTGGAGCACAGCCCTTTGACAGCTGTGACAGGCGGGTGGGTGGCCTCACGACCCCCATCCTATCCAATCCCCCCACCTTTTTTGGGGGGCCCATCTGTCATTTTGCACCGACTAGTCCTGCTATTGAGAGACAGTGTACAGTACAAGTTCTCAATTAGCTACAAGATGGAAATGTCACTTTTATGACTCTGGTAACCCATGTGTCCTGCAAGGCCAGATCTCAGTTGAGCCTGGATCTCATTTAAGGATTTAGTTAGCCAGGACGTGTATTTAGTCTATCTGAATTAAGTGACAAAATCTCATGTTTCAAACCGTGTGTGAGACAGCTGATAAATAGAAGACGTCCTTGTTCTGGGGGTTGAATTTGTAATGCTGTGATTTAAAACAATGGCACGTGCTTAAAAGGTTGCCACACCACATCCCTGCATGCTCCTGCTCTTGATAAGCCCACTGCAAGCACTGGTGCATGATGTTTGCCTTTTCCTCCTGTCTCCCTGTTCTGTCACCTCTGACCTCAGTCCTGTATTAAGTGCTCATCACGGTTTTGAGTGACTGCTTCCACACCAGCCATCGCACAGTGCTTGTGTATGTGTGACTGGCTGAAGCTTGTGTCTGTCTATTTCTTTCATTACACTGGGTTCAACGCTGCCCCTCAGCCTGTACCACCGTGCCCACGGCCTGTCAACCGCATGATCGGGTGTGCATTAAGATGTGACTTCACTCTGTCATCCACAGATTAGAATATAGACCATTTTACCAAAAAAATCTAAATAAATAAACCTTTTTCATTGGCAGGAATGCTAGATGTGTTTGATCATGCACAGCATACCAGTCTTCACTTAATTTTTACATTTTTTTTTTTTTTAAACTGATGAAATCAAGAACTTTTTTTTTATACTGCGAGTATGTTTTTTGCCTCTTAAACATTTACTGTAATTATACAGACTTTTCAACCAAAATTTCACACGTTTTATGTTTCTACAGGAACTGCTTCATATTATGTACAATTTTAAAATTTTAAACATGAGCACTAGGAGAGTTTATAGATAATAATTGAAGAGTATAACAAATCAAACCTCATTAACTTTATCATGTTAACTGCAGTCCTGGTTAATGTTAACAAACAGTATATGACTGTTAAATGCCTCCCCCCCAACCATGTTGCCCCCTAGATGAGGCATGAGTCACTTTGCTTTTGGAAATGGAAATGCTATTTAGACACTAACATTTCGATCGGTTCCCCATGACCATCCAGGGGAGAACGTCTCGGGCGCTGGCCAGATACACCCAGGACAGGGCGCCAAACTGTCTCTTGGCGCACACACACACTCACACAGTCACACACACAAACACACACTCTATGGGACAATTTGGAGCATTTAGATTACCTCAAATCTATGTTTTTGGACATGTGGGAGGAAACTGGAGAACCCGGAGGAAACCCACACAGATACGGGGAGAACATGGAAACTCCACCCAGATGGGGATTCAAACCAAAAATCCCCAGCGCTAAGAGGCGAATGTGCTAACCACTAAGCCACCGTGCCACCCCTAATCCTTGTTTATTAGATGTTAAATTTGTCATAATCTTAAAATTCAGTTTTTAAGCAAGTCTAGTCGAATACGGTGTTTGTGTTTGAGTGTGCTTTCTATGGCCCCTTTTTTTAAGCAGTTAGTTTGGCAGTTTCTTTGAAGACTTAGCTTCGATTCTCTTACTTTAATTCTATAATAAAACATACTCGTATGTACAACTCTACTCAATGTTACATTTCATTTATTATTGGTTATACTGATTTCTATTTCTAAACTAGATGCAAAAAGTATCTCTTGAACTTTCCAATTACTGTCATTTTGCTGCTGAGAATGTGAATTTCCCCATTATGGGACTAAAAACGGCATATCTTTATTACATTTGGCTGTTAAGCAGACGCTTTTATCCAAAGCGACTTACAACTATCCCACTTAATAATTGGGCTCAGAACACCGGGTTGCATACAGAATCCCTGGAGCAATGAAGGTTAGGGGCCTTGCTCAAGGGCCCTCATTGGTAACTTCAGGGGACCTGGGATTTAAACCCACAACCCTTATATTGCTAGCTCAACACCCCAACCATTGAGCAATCGCATCCTATTAAAGTCATATATAACAATATACCAATAAAACAATAATCCCTATAAAACAGTTAAACCCAAAGTAAAATCATGTTTAAAGTCTAATTTAAAAAGTGGACAATTTAACAGTTTTTCCAACACTTTTATAACCAAAGCTTCTCGAATGTTCTGTATCGTTTCCAGCATAAACGCCAACCTCTGCTGGCATAGTTCTATGAATGCAACGAATGACCACTAGATGGCGTGTGAATATTACTATTATCTTCTGTGCTCCAGTCTCCCCGGCTCTCTCTCGTTCCGACCGGCCGAGCCGGAGGCGTTAGAGCGGGAGACTTTCCGTCGTAGGGACGCAGTGTAATCTCAAACCTTTGCCCAGTCAGCGTTCCTCCCCATTGTGTCAAGCGTGTTACCTGCCCTGATATGCGATAATAATTAGCCAAATAGATCACTACCGGTGCCTTTTATCATAGCCTGCCCTTTATTTTTAAATTGTCTCTTTGCGTGACAGCGTTGACATTCCTTGGGTTAAGTGACTGGCTCTTGGGTCGCGGGCTTCTGACCTTGTGTTTGGCTTGGCTCTGTATTAACAGCATTTTAATGTATTCGCAACATGTCACCTCCAAAATTACACCTTCAAATCAGGCCTGTCTTGCTCTGCTTCACTGTTAAAGTTTCACTGCTTTAAGCAACTGTACAGGCAGCGGTTGAAAGATTAGCTGAAAGTCTTCCTTGTCCAATGTGTGTGTGTGTTTGCCCATTCAACATGTATACTGTTAAAGATTTTGTTGTGACCTTCACTCAGCCCAGGACGCACCAGGACATTGCTTTTTAGCGCGGTGTTTAAGGATATTGATTCTGCCTAACATAAAAATACACTTATTGAGAGGGTGTTAAAAGCATTAGCATCTTCCTGATAGCACTTACACTCCATAATGTCGGACCACTAAGTCATAGGGTGTTAAGCTTAAAAACTGTAAAGCGCTGTCTCTTAATCAATGCTTTTCTCACTCTATATCATTACTCACATGGTTCCATCGCAGCACACTCTCATTCGCAATGTTTCTCCAAAGATAACCTACTTAACACCCTATAACGCTTCTGAGAGAATCGTATTTGCTAAGAGGACCAGAATCAATAACGTTTTGCCATACACAGCCCCTTAAACATCTAAGCACCTGTATTTTGGATTGAGTGTTACATTTACCCTTTTTAATTGTGAATTACTGAATAAGGCCAAGCCGTTTCTTATTTCTTTGATGCATCGTTCCTATATCCACATAGATCGCGGACATTGGGGGCACCTGTGAGGCTGAAACTTCTTTTAAGTGCTGCATTAACCAGTAACTAGAGTCTTCAGTACTTTGAATCTCACTCCATGGGGCTGAAGTAGAACAAAGTTTAGCCGCCTATGTGTACTTTAGATACAAAGCAGACAGTTGTGCCTAGAAGATCCGTCTTAATATTAATGATCAGGCCCACTGCTTTACAGAAAAAAATGAACTCTGCCCCATTCAGACTTCTATTACTTGCCTATTGTTTCTCCAGCAGCGTACCTACTGGCAATCATTTCCAACTCCACCTGGCTGCCTTAACCTGAGATTTACTTTTTCAGTGGTTGGTATGTGGACGAGGTCTCTGTGTGTGATGAGAATAGAAATCTCTTACATTGTTTTGCCTTTTGATTTGCATTAGTCAATTATTAAAAGAGGACACAAAAGAGCAAAGTGTATGACCACAATATTGTACACTTTGCTCACACTAAGAAGATGCGTTTTGTTAAGTTTTTTTCTCCTTTTTTAAGCTTTTGTTCTTTTTATTTACTGGGGCATTTGGTAAAAATGCTGTAAGTTTGGCTGCATTCAGCTGATGACATTTACTATAACCTATTTTGTTGAAGTAGTTTATCATTTATTTTTGTATCTTTGGAATTTCCACCGCTGTTTAATGTTGAAAATTTTATGGAACATTACCTTTTTAAAGAAATAAAAGAAAAACATTTAAATATTCTTATTCAAGCTTGACTGGCTGTCATGGCAGTTTTTACAAACGTTGTGTTTCCATTAGTGTTGCAAGTTATAAAATTCTGCTTAAATTTAGAAGGTCCCATAAATTGTAATTGCACGATAGCAAACACTTTCGATGTCCTGTTTTTATAAAGCCAAAAAAAAAACAAAAAACTTGAAACTTTAAGATCAAAGTTTCCTCACTATAAAAAGAGGAGGTATGCTTCCTAAAAAAGTTACATTAAATATCCTGTTGGATTCATGATAGTAAATTAACATAATGCTAAAAACGAGGAACGTTACAGTGATGATCGTGTAGATTATTAATGAGAAATGCCTTTTTAAGAATAAAAATATTTATGTCTCCAGAACATGCCTGCACAAGTACATAGTTAAGAGTATCATAAGGAGCTGCTTTTACAGATTTACTTTAAATACTAAATAAATTACGGAATTTAACTTCAACTTAAAACTTACTCAACCTTGCAGCCAAAAAAATTTAAGTAAAGGCGAATACATGGCTGGATCGTGACTTATTGTCATGTCTGTATTATCTCAATCACAGAAAATGTAATAACTTTAGGGAAAAAGTTATTCAATTCAAAATGAACACTTAAATAAAAACTACAAAAGGCTTAAAGTCATTTTTCCAGTTACAGTTGTTACAGAACAGGTCATTTCTTTTAGAACATAGATCAGTTAGAATTTTTGCAAGCCTTATGAAAACTTTGGTTGTTTAGTCATTTATTTTTTAAATAGCTTTTTCGTGATTAGAGTTGTTTGGGGAACATGACTGAAGAGGTCAGAAGGCAAGGAAACACAATGGGGAGGTCTCCTGTATGTCATGAGGCAGACATGCAAACTAATCACACAAAGATACAACTCCGTAATGTAATTTACCTGACCTGCATGTATTTGAACCATGGGAGGGAACCCCGGAGATACATAGGGCGCACATGCAGACTCCACAGAGAACATTCATTGTTAGCCTTGTCTAAGAAATCAGACCCCAGGAACTTCTTGTTGTGAAGTAAGATCATTAACTATAGTGCCACCTTGTTGAAGTAACCTTGGTAGTTAAAACCATTTTACTTTCAGTTCTGTTGTTAACATAGTCTTGTTTAGGCCTTTAAATCAATCTGTGTTCATTAGATACAACACTCCAAAACATCATTAAAAGAAAATGACTAGTAAATTTATTAAATAAAATAAGAACCATATACAAACCATTCTGGAAATTCTGAATGTGGTTTTGTCGCCATTTGAATTCCCCTGTGAATAAGTGACCCATGGTTAGGTTTGCAGCAGTGTCTAGGATGTTTACATGGGTGAATGAGTATTCCTTTTCACACCTTGAGAAAATAAGCTGAATAAATTTAGAAGTCCAGTGCCCTTTGGATTAGACATTAGATGTCATTGGGAAGACGGGGCGTTGGACATTGTTAGTGATTAATTGGAGGGAGCAATCATACACCTTGTGTAGTATATAATGGTCCAGTGACCTTGGGCAAAGCACATGGAAATTTACAGGACCTTGTTTTCAGTGTACAGTGTTTTTATTTCCTTGGAGTCACATACCTTAAAGCTATACTCTGTTTACTGGCCTGTTTTCGATGTATTGCTCAGGGCATTTTACACGTCTAAAGAGCTCAAAGAAGTCTTCTTATACCATCCCAGCTGAATTTTGGAACAGCAACATATAATAGGAAGATATTGTTTCATGTTGAACCTACAATTCTGTATTCTAGGCACTTCAAGATATGACCAAAAGTATGTAGACAAACTCATCGATTTCTTTCATTACGTTCATCACAGTGATGCATTGGGTAACTCTCACTTTACAATATTAAAATTTAAATAAAATGAACTATTTGCTTACTGTGCTAACACGCAGAGAAATCTGTCCTCCACATTTAACCCATCTGAGCAGTGAAACGCACACCCCACATTAGTAAAGTGAGAACACGTGTTTGAGGCCGTGGGAAGCCCTGTATACAATGCCTGGCGAGCAATTGGGTTTAGGTGCTTTTCTTAAGGACACATCAGCCATAGTGCAAAGCCATAGTACGTGGTGGGACTCTACCTCTAAATATTTAAATCTGCAAACCTTGACACATTCCTAACTTTTTTTAGTCCTGCAGGAATCACTGCTTTTTGATGAAAATTACTGATTTACTGTCATTTCCTTAAATTTTCATCAGCATTTTGTGTGTGTGTGTGTGTGTGTGTGTGTGTGTGTGTGTTGCATTTTTTCTCATTTTAAAACAGAATTGAATTTTTTTAGGGCATAGCAGGACATCAGATCATACAGCTTCATGTTTAGATAAACTGTTTTCACGGACCATGATGTGATATCAAATAGGGCAGATTGGTTATTAATCAGATCTACTAATTGGATCTTGAACACCAAATAGTCTCGAATTTGCGTGCATCCAGTGTCTAAGGTCCTGCTTGTTGGATCTTAGACAATGGATGCACTCAAACTTTCTCCAACTAAATTAAGAGAAAACCAATGTTGTCTTTTGGTTCAAATTCTACACATTATAACATCTCAGATTTTAAACACAACATTCCTCCCTCACCTTTGAACCCCACATTAGGGCAGTATGTCAAAATTACATTTTTTTCATTTGTGCAATATTGCTGGCTTGCGCCCTGTGTTGTCTGACAAGGACTGAAATTCATGTCTTCATCCTGCAGACTACTGCATTGCTCTTTTTATTGGCCTCTCTAACTAAAATCACACAATCTCTACAGTATGTACAAAACACAGCTGGTTTGGTTTTCACACAATAAAATAATTAGCTCACATCGACCCGATTGGATAAGTTCATCAACTTCACTGGTTACTCATCTCACTCTGTATTTAATTTAAAGTCCTCCTAACTTGTTCATTTATACATTCATTTATTATCTCCCATTTAATCCTGTTCTAGGCTCGCGGTGGGTTTCCCCATGCCCATCCAGGGGTTAACGTCTCAGACGCTGGGCAATTACTCCCGTGACAGGGCGCCAATCCATCGCTGCCTTCTAACTTATAAATCCCTTAATAGACTTGCTCCTGTCTATCCATCCCATCTGTTACATCCATATACCCAAAGTCGAACACTCCAGTTCTCTGATACTGGTTTCCAAAATTCAAATTAATCACTGTTGGTGATAGATCTTACAGTGTAATAGTGCCAAAATTGTGAAATTTCCTGCATCAAGCTCTAAATATGTGCTCTTAATTAACTTGACTTAAAACCCATCTCTTTTCCCAATCCTTCCACTCAACCCCTCTGTCATAAGTTTTTTTTTTTTTTTTTTTTTTTTGACCGTGGTAAAGCATCCTTGGGTTTTAAAAAGGTGCTACATAGGTTAAACTTCTCATTATTATTAATAATAATAATGTAAAGACTGGCGCGCTAAAGAAAAACCTACCTTGAGCTGTAGCTCTGCAGATGAAGATTCCCTTATGATGAGCGAGATGAATGGGGTATTGGACTGGTTTAAGTTGGGTACAGTATCATATACGCACCCTTGTGGTGAGCAGAATAGCAATTCAGAAATACATGTTGAACCATGAAGCAAACAGTTACAACAGCAGAAACCCTTGCCAATCATGGTGCCATGTTCCTGGGCATGTGTTTAGTGTCTGTAACTAATGTGATTGCATTAGCATTAACCTTTGCTTGAGCTAACTCCAACCCTAGCTTGGGCTCATTAGTTAGGAGAGATGGAAGGGCTGTCCAGATTGTTTTTCGGCCTTGTTAGTGCATGTGTGTTGTTAACAGCGACTAATATTACTTTCGCATCTTTCTGACAGCACATTCCTGAAGCTCAGTAGCACTTACTTCACATTTTTAACAGCGCACAGTCAGGTTTGATGGTGGCACTGGTATTGCCAAAGGTGCTGTAGCTTCAGCCCAGCGCTTGTCACTCTGTTTGTCTGCTCTGTCAGTTTTATGTGATCAGGTTGTTTTTGGGGTGGGTGTCAGGCAGGTAGTGTATATGAGGAGTTTACTAAGTAAATACTGTGATCTGTCTTCAAGCTGCCAAAGCCACTCTAAATCTACTGCCGTCTGCAGCTCCGTGTGATGGAGGGCCTCTGGCTCAGAGCTTAAATGGAATTTTTTCCCCCTCACTGTCTCTTGAGCATGTCATCTTTCTCTCTCTCTCTCTGGCACGCGTGCGCACGTAGTCGTGCACTTCCGAGTGATGGTATTCAATCCGACAGCTAATTCTGTTATAAAGAATGCTGAGCATGCTAATTTAACATTTCTTTAAGTATAACCTGATTTCTGGTTGAAAACAGGGAAACAACAAGAAATGAGATTTTACATGGTGCCTTCCTTTAATATACCAACGCCAGCAAGAACAAAAGACTCGCTTCACTTCGGGTCTGTTCTCTGTGTGTAAATATGAACTGAGGGCCGTGATGAAAGCTGTTTTATTGCATATGTGTTATCAGGCAAATCTCAGCCTCAGAAGATAATCCATAAAAAGGATTATGAGCAAGCCTGTGGAACTGCCCCTGAACTGTGAAAGCATACATTATGACTTATTTAATCTAATTATTTAACCAGAAAATGCTCAACAACTGTTGTACCATAGAACGACTGCTCGTTGTACTGAAGGCCACACCGGTGCCACCTGTGGGAGTGTATCGGCTGTACAGGAATTTGTTAATGGTCTGGTGGATTTGACAGGCATGCCACAAGTTTTTTTTTTTTTCTCCCCCTTTACTTTGCTATGCACATGGTGGATGTATGTGAAGTGACATGCAAGCTTACACAGCTGTGTGTGGCTTGCTTTGGAAGGCTTTTTAACCATTCACAGTTGCACTGCAAATCCTCACTTTCTGCAGCGCACATGTTCTAGTTACAGTAACCATTACAAATGAAATTACACAACTAAACATGTGTGTTACCTCGTTGCATCTTATCTGAAGTGTGACAACATGGGATCCTCAAAACAGCTCTAAAATGACCTGAAAACAAAGATTGTTCAAGATCATGGTTTAGGGGAAGAATACAAAAAGCTCAGATTTCAGTTCCAGTGTGAGAAACATGCTGAGAAAATGGAAGACCATAGGTACACATCAAATCAAGGCCCGAAGTGGAAGGCCAAGAAAAATCACAGATAGGGAGAGGGCAAGGATGGTGAGAACAGTCATTGGTCAACCCCACAGAGAAGCTCCAAAGACCTGCAACATCATTTTGCTGCAGATGGTATCACTGTGCATGTGTGTTACGGGCTACAACACAGCAGAGAAAACCAAAAACTATGAATAACGTGTTCAGTTGTTAGGATATAAGATGTTTTTGTGCATTGCTCATTTTTAAAGCCCAACTTTTACCTGAACTGCTGTGTATATTCTGTAAAATCATGCTATTTTTCCAACTAAACCTCACAAAATGCAATACATACTTGAGCAAAAAAAATGCATATCATTTCATTAGTCATTTTTTTAGACGTTTACAAACTGTAAGAAAAGAAAAGGGCACGGTCTGTAGAAATACCACTAACACTACATATTCGTATTATTGTTCATTTAATTTCCAAGCAGATAGCTTGATCGATTTCTTACTTACTTACTTTACTTAATCTACTTACTAACTTTTACTCATTTTACTCACATACTTTATTTAACTTACTTACTCACTTTACCTACCTATTTACTCACCTAACTTTTATTTACTTTACTTATTTTACTTTCTTACTCACTTATTTACTTTACTTACATACTCACTTTACTTACTTACTTACTTTATTGATTCCAAAATGAATTTCATGGCAACCAGTAGCTGTTTTGCACAAGGTAAGGTTAACAACAAAAGTAGAAGTGTAAAGATAAAATCTAAATATAGGATATAAGGTAGAAATAAGAATATAAAATGAAAATCTAAAATAAAATATAAAATATATATATATATAGATTAAATTATATCTTGCAGTGGGTGTAGTGGTTAAACATGCATAACGTGTCTGCACTATATGGAAAAACGTATTGGGACAACATACATGGAACTCACAACTGCATTTATGACACCCTGACCCCGTTCTAAGTAGCTCTTCTCTTTACAGCCATGACATCTTCCACTTTTATAAAAAACCTTTTTCTACACAGTTTTGTACTTTCTTTGGAATTTTTGGGTAATCACCAAGAGCGTTTGTGATGTCAGACACTGATTTTGAGATCTGAAGCTCAAAATCTCTGTCCAAGATAATGCCAAACTTCTTTCATAGGTGTATGAGTTTTGGGAAATGTGTTTGTCCGTCAGGTTCTTGCATATCAAATAAAAAATATGTAGAACTAAAAGTAAACTTTACATGATAAATATATGTAAACTAAAAGTAGAATTGCTTATATATGTTTCGGTACGTAAATATATTTGTGAAATTGAATATCTCTTAACCATGGCTTTAATTCAGTAAAGGTTAAGGTTAAAGGTGCACAAATGTAATTTCATGATGAATACTGTGTTTCTAAAATCCACCAATCAGTTTGTCCTAAAATTTTCAGTTGTCATGCAGTTGTGGCACAGTTGTTTCGAAGAGAGCATAAAATTATATTCATACAGATGAAACATGGATTACATCTTATTTTCCCCCTTTTTGTTTCATAACAGCCCTGTACCTCTTTAACTAAAGGCTCTTACTGTTATGTAGCTTTTATCACATTTTCTTTCCCTTTTTATTACATTTTGTCATGGCCATACATCCAGCATCCAGTTCTTATTGAATTTTCATGAGATTCTCTAGCTTTGAGATTTCATTGCAACAATTTCTTCTGTAAATATTACCACCATGCTATGGTCACGTCAATAAAAAAATCATTACTTGCAAAAGCTTTTATAAAACAGATTAAGACCACCTGATCTTGTTGTGCAACAGAGGGCAGAATAGAGCAGCTCACATTCTGCACATCATTAGTTATCTCTTCTGTGACAGTCAGTCTTTCAGCCCATTCTTGATTTTAAAACCATAAACTATGTATTCATAAAATGATTAAAGTGAATGACTATAGCACTAAAACTTCCAGGGAATAGCTAAATTTATTTGATCTAGCCAACAAATTACGGACGGGTTGTGAGCTGATTAAGTGCAGATGCTTCACTGCGGTATTAATCAGTATATTGTGGTTTTGAATGGTTGTAGCAGCGTGCACTATCTTCTCAAATCTGTCAGTATGATTGATTAGTTCTTTTGTTTTCGCTTGCCCTTGAGGGCACAGAGTCAGTTTATTCATTATTTATTGCTGCCTTAATGCTTCTCTGCCCTGACTACTTTCCTTTCTTCCGGATGGTTATTTCTACTGAGACTATTACAGCCCTCACACAGTCTGTCCGTTTTATCCCAATTAACAGATGCCTTAAGTCCTTTACTCCTAAAACTCTTGTAGCCAGAAATCAAGTAGGACTGGCTGCCGTGTAAAAATAGCCACTGCTGGGCTCAAAAGTCTTTGCATTGCAACATATCTATATTATTTTTGTGAAGAAACTTGCCATCATTGGGTTTCATTGTGATCTGACCCAAACTTTAATTGTATTTGGTGCAGGGGCAACTTTCTTTGTACAATACCCGCACGCCAGGCCAATATGAAACTGTTGACTGATGCTGGGGCACTAGTGTTCCATCAGCCTCCAGTTCATGGCAGACCTGTGCCTTGGTGGTTCTTGGATTGCATCTGACCATCTGGACTAATTTCCTCTCAACTGAGGGAGACCATTCCTGTCTTCCCTTAAGACCTTGGCAAAGTGAACCTGGTTTTCAATACTAGCAGTTACAAACAGTTGTTTATACAGATGATCTTGTAGTATAAACTTGTTCCAATTGACAATCCTGACTGTTGTAACTTGATTATTATTTTTTTTAATTATTACTTGTTTTGGTAAATCTGCTGAGTGTTGCTTTACATTTTTAATGCAGTGGGAAAAAAAGTGTTTGGAACCTTTAACTCTACTGTGTTTTTCATTATAAACGTCTTGCAAAAAAAACTTGAATTATTTATAAAAACAATGTAATGATTGCAGTCAAGTCTCTATTTAGACATTAGTTTCTCTGCTTTTTACTGCTTTTTTCACAGATGCATTCCAAATTATAGTTTAAAGTCATCTCAGAATAGCAAACTCTGCTATGGCTGCAAAGTGGGCGCAACTTCATCTTTATGAATGGGATATTTAACAGTGATAGTTAAAATTAAGTGAACTTTTTGCCATAAAATATAAACCAGGATGAATAGGAACATGCAAGGCAATTACTAACAGGTCAAAAAACAAAGTTAATGATTTTATTTCATTTTATTTGTTCATTTGTAATACGGATTGGTGCTATTTATATCGCTTAAAAATGAATTCAATGCTTTACTGTAAGCATCAACAAAATTGGCTGTACAAACAAAAAATTGGATTTTTTTTTCTTTTGCAGTGTAATTATTTACTGTTTTTTCCCCAGTAAGTACCCTCATGCTTATAGTTCTGGGGTGGAAATTTTCCAAAAGTTTTTTTCATAAATAAAAAACTGAAAAGTGGGGCGTGCAATATTATTCATTAATACTTATTAGCACCACCTTTTGCTGTGATAACAGCTGCAAGTTGCTTAGGGTATGTCTTTATCAGTTTTGCACATCGAGAGTCTGAAGTTGTTGCCCATTCATCCGTGCAAAACCGCTCGAGCTCAGTGAGGTTAGATGGAAAGCATTTGTGGTATTCTCAACTCTTTCAACAGATTCTTGATTGGATTCAGGTCTAGACTTTGACTTGGCCATTTGAACACCTGGAAATGATTACTTGAGAATCATTCCATTGTAGATTTAGCTTTATGTTCTCAGGCCTTTTGCAGACTCCAACAGGTTTTCTTCCAGAATGGTCCTGTATTTGGTTCCATCCATCTTCCCATCGATTTTAACCATCTTCCTTGTCCCTGCTGATGAAAAGCAGGCCCAAATCATGATGCTGCCACCCCCACTTTTGACAGTGAGGATGGTGTGTTTCACGCCAAACATAACGTTTTGTTTTGTGGCCAAAAAGTTCCATTTTGGTTTTATCTGACCAGAGCACCTTTTTCCACGTTTGGTGTGTCTCCCAGTTGGCTTGTGGTAAACTTTAAACAAGGCTTTTATAAATATCTTTGGGGAAATGGCTTTCTTTTTGTCACTCTTACATAAAGGCCAGATTAATGCAGTGTACGACTGATTGTTGTTCTATGGACGGAGTCTCCCACTTCAGCTGTGGAACTCTGCAGTTCATCCAGCGTGATCATGGGCCTCTTGGCTGCATCTCTGATCAGTCTCATCCTTGCTTGAGCTGAAAGTTTAGAGGGATGGCCAGGTCTTGTTATATTTGCAGTAGTCTGATACACCTTCCATTTCAATATGAACTGAAAGGTGCTTGCACAGTGCTCCTTGAGAGGTTTAAAGTTTGGGAAATCTTTTTGTATTCAAATCCTGCATTAAACTTCTCTACAACAGTATCCCGGACCTGCCTGGTGTGTTCCTTGGTCTTCATGGTGCTCTCTACGCTTTAAACATAGCTCTGAGGCAATCACAGAGCAGGTACATTTATACAGAGACTTGATTCCACACAGGTGGATTCTATTTATCATCAGCAATCATTTAGATCAACATTGGATCATTCAGAGATCCTCACTGAACTTCTGGAGTGAGTTTGCTGCTCTGAAAGTAAAGGGGCTAAATAATATTGCACGCCCCACTTTTCAGTTTTTTTATTTCTAAAGTTTTAAATATCCAATAAATTTTGTTCCACTTCACAATTGTGTCCCACTTATTGTTGATTCTTTACAAAAAAATTACAAACTCATATCTTTATATTTGAAGCCTGAAATGTGGCAAAGGATGGAAAAGTTCAAGGAGGCCAAATACATTTGCAAGGCACTGTATGTGCTGTGCTGTACATCATTAAAGTTAGTGCTAGCATAACTATTCCGGATGAAGAAAGGGAGGGAGATGGGTTTGAAGAAAGGGAAGCCGGCGTTCCGGTTCCTGACAAAGTATGGTTTATGCCCAATCTATTAATTGAATTGCAAGTGCTGATGTTTTGTAGTTCATCCACCAATTTCTTACACAGTGCTTTGCAAAAAATATGTATATATATATTTTTAAAACAAGCATCTGCGTTAATTCTCTTTGAGAAAATTCTTCTGCCGTTGGCTTGCCCTGCTTCTGAAGGAATGAACACCTTCAGCTTGAAGTGCACCTTACTTGGTAAGCAAGTGGTTGGAAATTGTTTGTTTTCTGCTTTTCATTACAGTAGCATAATTTTTTTTTTTTTTTTTTTCCCCATATTTGTGTGCTATAATAATGAAAAAATATGTGATAATCTTTGAATCAGTTTTGGACTGACTGTGCCTTTTTGGAGGGGGGAGACTTCAAAGAAAGGCTTACAGGTCTCTTAGTCAAGGAGAGTTAAGAAGGCTTTTGGGAAAGCAACGTAAAGTTGGCATTCTTAAAGTTATGTCGATCTCAAAGTTGTTCGTAAATCGCTACGAATGATTGCTTTTAGGGAAATCCACCCCAGAAATGCCATACGGCCACAAACCCCATCAGGAGCCAAATTTTGTATCCATTTAGTAATTTCAATAAAAAACATAGATTTGATCAGTCCAATCCCCCAATGTACATACGGTATGTGTATATTTTTTTGAACTGGATGAAGTTTCAGTATTGCTCATTTCACCTGTCATTGTGTATTTGTTTCTGCGTTGTAGCATGACAGCTGTGAGCATTAATCAAGAGTGAATGCACTTCTCTACCTGACATTCCATTAGCATGTTGCTGTCCTGCAGCCTGACTTTACGCACCAGCTGATTGGCCGGGCATTTATCAACAGGCACTGCGCATGCTCACTCATCAGGCTGACACTTCTGATGGTGTGCCCATGGAGACGCTGACATCTAGCACATCAAAGCATTACCATATGATTGGCATGCCATAAATACAAACAAGCTCATCTGGTGATATTCTCTGTAATTGCAGTGTGCAGAGAGACAAGGATAAACAATTTGTGTTGTCAGCCGTAATAAGGCTATTTATAATTGACTAAAGACTCTCCAGAGTGAGATGACTGATCTCTTGTTTCAGTCCTGTTTGTGCCGTGCACTCTTTTGTGTTGTGATATGACAGTTTAATTGCCGAATGCTAGCGTTGGCTTTCTCATTAAAGAAGGGTGCATTTTTGTTATAGCTCCTTTGAGTTGCTTTTTTGTTAAGTTACATATGCAGCCTTATCCAAATAGTACAGCTGTTAATTATGGGCTGTAGGGAAATGCTAGGGATGAGTGGATTACAATGAGGTGGAAATTAATTAAGGCTGGAGTGTACAGGGTTACTTTCCTGACTTTTATATCAGGAAAAAAAAATTGTGATTCCGCGCAGGGGTGCAGTGTGTAGCCCTCTCAGGACAAAGGTCTAAGAATCTCATCAGAAGGAGTCGTTTTTGTATGGAGTAGGATGTTGGACAAGCTTGGTTTCTGGGTTATTGTTGGTTTCCTACAGAAGTTCTGGCTTTTTGTCACAATGCAAAGACATGCTCGCAGGTAAATTGTCTGGAGGAAATTATTCTAGGTTTGAATACATTAATGTGCTGGCTGATTGCCCAAGTTGTTTTCCAAAGTCTTAGCAAGAAAGTGCTGGGACAAGATCAAAGCATATTCGACTGTAACATTTCCTAATACCAGAAAACATTTTGTGAAAAAAGGAAATGTATTTGAAGAAGTCAACGAAAGTGCACATCTTATTGTCACACCAGTATCTTGTTTTAAATTTTAATGTTTATATTCTTTACATTTCATGCCAGCCAGACACACTGATATATTTAATCTGCTCAGTCATTTAGATTTTTTTGTAGCAACTTTAGTGGCTCGTCAACATTCTTTACTAGAAACTGGATTTTTGAGGTGTGTCTTGCTCTACTGACAATGAATGACCTGTAGCTTTAGGGAAATGATCAATGTACTTTTTTAAAATAAGGTTTATATTTTTAAAGATAGCACTTTAATAAAGAAGACCTTTATTAAAAAATGCTCTTTAGTGATCAATGTCACCAGGTGATTCCAACTTACCAAGGTGCTAATTCCCACTCGATTTAATTCACCAATACTAAATGATTGAACCATCTTCCCAACAATGTCAGCTGAGTCACTTAGCATTTTTAAGAAAATCCTACTAGCCAGATCTAGTAATGCTCAGGCTTGATGATACTACAGAGTGGCTTTTTTTTCTTTAACTACTGACTTGTGGTGTTCTCTTATTTCTAAGTCGGTTTGGATAAATGCGTCTGCTGAATATGTAAATGTAAAAATAACTTTACCTCACAATGTTGCCTCACAGACAATGATAATGGCAACTCAAAGTAAGTGGGGTGTAGTGCATGAAACAAAGTCACAGTGTTACATTACTTACTTAGAGAAAACTATTCAAAAATCCTGACTTTTTCAGCTACACTATTAAGCCTGGAATGTTTGCTTTCATTAAGATTTCCTCTTTCTCGGAGACTTAAAAATACTAAAAAATCCACATTTCTAACTTATTTCAGAGATAAAAGTGACAAAACAGACAAAAATATGCCTTTACAAACTTGAAGGTTTCAGTTTTATAAACAGTAGCATTACCATAATTATTCAGCCTAGCCCACCTCAAGGCAAGGACTGGGTGTCATTTTTGGCCATATAGTGTGTGTATATATAGTGAATTTAAATGGCTTGCATTGATTTTGGAACTCTGGTGGGTTCCCTCTTGCTGAATCAGTGCTTTTGGAGGAGCTAAAACTTAGTTTTATTCCCATGGCATTTGAATGGAACAGCAGGAGGAGTGAGTGAGATTCAGCTCTGTGACCTGAGTGTCTGCTTGTCGACCCCTTTGTGACATATTCAAAAACAATGCAACTGACAGGCAAATGGCAGAGCCTCCTGACACATTTGAAAATGTGAACTCAGCAGGAATTGTGTGACGTTTGTGGGGTTATCTTTATTTTTAATTGTTTGTTTCTTAGCTTACATACAATTGTGTTCTAAATCGAAAATGCATCCCCTAAAGCCACTAAACTGAAACATCAGGATTCTCTGTATACTTTTTTTTTTTTTATAGATATGGCCATCAAACAAAGCTGAACTGTTTGAATTCTAGCACTAGGAGTGGCATAGTCACCCAACTCAAAAGCAGTGTGAAGGACTGGTGGAAAGCATGCCAAGACGCATAAAAGATGTAGGTTAAAAATCATGGTTATTCCACCAAATATTGATTTTTGAACTCTTTTTGAGTTAAAACATTAGTGTCGTTGTTTCTAAAAAAATGTCTTTGCATTATTTGAGGTCTGAAAGCACTGCATCTTTTTCGTTATTTTGACCATTTCTCATTTACTGCAAATAAATACAAAAGTTTTGCTTAGAATTTTGGAAACATGTTGTCGGTAGCTTATTGAACAAAAGAACAATGTTAATTTTACTTAAACATACTTATAAAGAGTAAAATTAAATAAACTGATCATTTTGCAGTGGTCTTATTATTTACGAAGCCACTCTGTATGTATTAAGATATATGTATGAATACACACACACATTTAGTGTGTGTTTGTATACATACTTTTTTTTTTTTTTTTTTTTTTTTTTTTTTTTTTTACTAGTCCCTCCCATGGCAGTATTTGAACTGAACCAAAACAGATTTCCCCTTTGTATAATCAATGTGAAACACAAAATACAACTCATTCTGCCTCACTTCTCCTAAAAAGAGCATATGGCAATGCAGGAGTGCAACAGTTGGTTAAATGGAGGGCTACAGGCCTACACAAAGGAAAGCCTAGACATCACTGGCATTTCAAATAAGAGGCAAGCACGGTCTCTTTTATTAGTCCAATATGTTGGTGCTTTTCCTTAGAGAGTCACTTTTGTTCCCATATCCTACACTATTCAGAAGCATGTTTTCAAACGGTTTACACCTCATATAGCACTTTGTATTTGTCAGGCACACTTTGACACAGATGTAAGTGATGTTACTCTTTTGAAAGAGTCCAGTGCAACAGAGAAGGTTATTTAGGTCTTGCCAAAAAACTCTTGGTGGATGGGAGAGGGGTGACCTGAGAGTAAAGAGGCTTGCCCCAGTTGCCCCTGTTTGATGTCTTCAAAATGAGTTTAGACCTAGTTATGTTGTAACATAGACAATTTCAATTTCCTAGTGAATTTCCCCTTAAACTCTTTCACTCTTACACACACTATTAATTACAGGTGAGAAAAAGAATGCAGGGCCTTCACCATCACACCTTCATGGAGTTTTCGTTCATCATATTCCAATTTCCCGCTGAGGCCAGGCAACCTGTTCAGAGTGTTTTCCTGCCTTTGCCTTATGAGCCATTGGGATAGGCTCCCGCAGGCTTCGTGACCCTGTATAAATAATAAATATTCAAAATTTCAAAACCATAATCATGTAATCAGTTCCTTCATACTTTTTTTTATTGGATTTATTTAAAGAGCCGTTTGGTGGTGTTTGAATCTTTACTCTGTAAGGTCAGTACATCTAAAAAAATCAACAAATGTCTTTATATATATTTGCTGCCAGTGATTTCATAGCATTTAATTTTCCATAATGTAGCAAAAGGAAGCAACATTGTACACTTTGGAAGTAAAATTATTTAAAAAAAATAATAAAATAAGAACATAACCATGGTGTACTGTACCTGAATATTACCTGAATATTCAGTTTACCTTGAATCCCCAGTGCTGAGTGGCAAACCTGCTAACCCCTAAGCCACCGTACAATGTTTAGATGGTGTGATGTTTTGTGCCAAAGAACTTTGGTAATATGGTTGATTGTAATGCATCCAAGGTGGCATGTATACTACACACTCACATAATAAAAGAATCTACAGCTTTGCTTGCATGTCTTACAGGATCCAACCTAGTGCCCTCCTGTCTAAGTATGTATTTTTCGGAAACATGCTTAGTGTGCAGACAAAAACAATAAGACAAGGGCGTGCATTATTGTGAATAAATCAAGGGACTTTGCAATAATGCACAAACCTGAGGGCCTTATTGCTTTTACAAAACCGTTACAAACACAGTATAATAAAAACATGAACTTTGATGAATAAGTAAATGTGTTTGTAAAAAAACAAAACTGGTCCTCTGCGATGTAGTCTGGTTTTAAAGTGAGCATTGATTGCTCAATAAGAGGAAACCGAGAATCAGCTGGCTGTTTATATAATATATATTGTAGCTATTAAAACTGTATCTGTATTTTCAATAATAGTACACGATTTAAAATAATATATTGTATGTAATGCATTGATACAAATGTGAAGTGGTCAAAGCGGTGTGGTGTATTGTCAATAATGTCACAGCTGGATAAACGGCTCAGCAATTGGAACTACCAGTTTTATTGATGTATATATGGAAAAGCTTAATTCTTTTTGCAATGTTGACTGGGTGACAATCATAAAGCATGTTTAGCATGTACATCTAAGTATTTTCTCTGTAGGCTTCATGTAGGCTTCATGGTTTGTTGGTGTATACAAAAAGAAACTTGTGTTCGCTTGTGCTCTCTCAATATTATAAGTGTTGTAATGTTAATTTAGGGGCGTTAAGTAAAAATGGAGGCCAAGACCAGGTTTTAAAATGGTATTGCATAGATACATACTTGGAAAAAACTTTGTCATCTGTCATTTTGATTTCATTAGAAAGTTGTTGCCTGATTTATGATGGTTAGTGCACTTTTCCCCTGATGCTTATGAATGACTGTGATTTGGGTCTCTGTTTCCCCCTTTGAAGTAACAGCAATGACAGTGCTAGCTAATATTACTGGCTAACTATAAACCTCACGCTTGTCCTCCAGTATATTTCTGTGTTTTAATATAAAAATGATAACAGTTCAATACTTCCATTGCAGAAAATGAATGAAACTTGCAATTTTAGTAGTAATTTTTTAACCTATTATCAGACATAAATTGAAATAATACCTTGAATATTTTAGGGATGTTATGACTTTATAAACATGAATTGTCCAAATGTCCGTTAGCTGACCCCGAATCTGGAATCATTTGGCAGTCTCATGCCTGTACTAGACAAGAGGTGCTGTCATCTGTCGATATACACAGTATCTTTAGAAATGTCAGCAGCCACAAAGGCCCTTAGATAAGGCCAGTAGAACCTCCATGAGATGGTCTGTGACCAAACCCATTATGAGGCTGAAGCTAAGTGGAATGTTTCTGAATGGTGTGTGTGTGATGCTGAAAAGCATCTCTCAGCAGCTGATTACTATAAGCAAAGGCCTAAGCCATGTTTGGAGGTTAAGTAAAGCCTACAAAGGAATCATAGACAATGTGCAACAATGTGCGTGTTTGTATTCAAAACCTTGGCAACCTTTTACCCTCAGGAATAATTTAGAATTTGAGGTGAGTCGTGTTACTTTAAAGGCTTGTTTCTCATTCCTTTATATTACAAAGTATGATGAAAATGTAGTTTGGACAAAGCCTTAAAGGTCAATTAATTTTATACCCTAAACTGAGTGATGAGGGATGATGCCAAGAAGGTCTTTTTATGATGGTAGCTTTGCAAAGCTGCGCCATCTTTTTTGTACCGTTATTGGTACATTGGAATAATTACTGTGTATATAAAGGAACAATATTTGTCTTAAGCGGAGGGTAAGCTTAAATAAGGGTGTCTACAGGGATAGACCTACATTGTTTAGTGTGATGACAGCACCTTTTACTACACTTATTTGAACCAGGAGGGCTATTGCATGTAACCTTTGACATCTGAACCTAGCTGACACCTTCACACCCACCCAGGAAGTGACCCTACGCTGACCTGGCTGCCGCTGACAGGGCTTGAATGGCCCGGTTAAAGATGGGCGTGGTGAGTGCAAGTGAGGGATCTACAGGAGCGGCCCGTAGGGGTTTTGTTCTAATCTTCTTGGGCTGATGTCTGCTTATTGAAGAGTGGCTATTACATGATAATGGCCATTTGAACTAAACGATGAGGGGGTTTAAGCAATGCAGGGGGGCAGGAAAATGGAGTGAAGACAGAACACGGCTTGCCGGAGCTGGTTTTGATAAATGAACTGTGAGCAAATGCCCATCTGCTGCTTTACCTTTTTTATCCCCCCTTCACAGCATTAGCAATGTTTCTTCATAAATTAGTTACTTCATTTTGGGTTTTGCTCCACTCAGGTTAAAAGTTGTGTCAATGTTAACAATGAGCTGGTAACTAATTTTGTTTAGGTGCCCATCCATGTTCATCCCTTCTGTCCTGTGGTCTGTAGTAAATTTTATAAACAGCATGCAAAATCGGAGGACGTCACCACTAGCCCCTTTGTCACAATGAGAGTACCTTGGGACCACAGACTGATTGTTACCATGTACACCGCACAGGCTTGACTTTAACCGGAGTGGACACATGTGTGGAAACAATAACATTAGGAGCTCTTAATTTCCCCTGGAAACACCATCAATTATTCATGCAGATTCAGTTGGCGCTATGGTTGCCTCCTTCATTCTCTGAACCACTGTTAATTACAACCTACAAGACTGTTACAGTTAATTTCAAGGCTAGCATATTGTCTCTTCAAGGCTGTCGAGTGGGTCATAAATTATCCTGAAGGTGAAGGAGAACTCGGGGGAAGCAGTTATGAAAATTTCATCAATCTCAGCCGTGCGCCACAGCTGCTCCTGTCAGCGGCCGCATTGTGGAGGGGTATCTCTGGGCACCGGGTCAAAGCTGGGGGGCTGCCAGGGCCAGGGGGGACCTGTCACATCCCAGGACTGCTCTCTGTCACTGTACCACACTTACACCCAACAACACACATATATACACACACCAGTCTTTAGTAGGGTGCTGGGCATAAAGCCACAGAGCCAATATTCAGGCTGTCCTCTCCTATTAATTGACTTACGCCATGCTATGTGGTCTTGTTCCTCCCTTTATTGGTTTGTGGTATCTGTGAGGAGAGCGTGACAATTATGACTGCAGCCATTTGGTCAAATCACAGTATTGAGTTCAACCCACATGTGTGTAATTGTAGTTGTTGTACAGAATATTCACTCTCTATCCTCCAAATCTTAATCCATTTCTTATCGATGTCAGCTTCATCACATTACGTTATATTACATCTACACCCGGACTGAGCAAGACCACCTCCCCCCCACACGCACCAATTACCTTATTTCCTCTGATCAGCAGCATGGGGCAAGCAGGTGTGAGTTCTCTCTGCTGGTGCACCTCTTTGCCAACAGCTGTGCCACCCATCCGTGGTCATACATCAGCGCTCGTGCCCATCCTGTCCCCCTTGGCCTGAGGCGGGCACTCAGGTGTGTGAGCAGCCTTGCTTGTCAGGTGTGTACATCCTCTTCCATCCCTCAATCTGTCAATTAGTGAGGTGTGAGCTTACTACATTCCATGAACTCTGATGTTGACCGGCTGGCCTGTCACGAAGAGGAGTGGAGTGGAACAAAGCTGACATGGCGGTTTTAGCTTTTCATTTAATAAAGCTGAAGATTTAAGAGTCTGTCATGCTGATGAAGTTTTTCAAATCAGCACTAAGGTAAATTTTTACATGGACCTATTCCATGACTATGAGACTTGCAAAATACCAGCCTGGTGTCATTCCACCTCTGTGCCTCCCACTCCTGAGTGTATTCTCTCAGTGCAGGCCGCTTGTGATTCCCGCTGAGCGATGTATGATACCTGATTTAGCGAATGACCTTGCGTGTTTGGGGTTCTGTCTGGGTCTTAGTTAAAGCCATCTTCTCTTTAAGACCGGCACGTCTTGGCACCTCAGACAGACGTATAAACAGATGCAGTCTCTGTTAGTAATGACAGGTGATTATATGTGGCAGTGGTGCCAAGGCAATTAAACGGTGGGATGACGGCACCATTTGGCGCACCGTTATCTTATGATCAGGCTAATTGTAGTGCCACTTTCACTCCTGCCAGGATGTACTTTCGAACATTGTTAAATTTAGAGCAGATCGGGTTGTCTGTATATTAAAACTGATGCTTGCCTGATCCTACTTCTTTTGCAGACAGTGTCAAATTAGCAGTAATAGGAATAATTTACATAGAGCTTAAATCTAGAGACAATCTTTGGCACGGAACAGTTGGCTTTGGTAGTTTGATGTCTAAAATAAAGCTCCTGTTCAACTTTTTAGCTATAAAGTTTTGTGCTTTCATTTGAAGATTCAGACATGGGTTTATATAAAAATGTGATAATTTATTTGTATTTTTTTCTTTTCCAAAGAAATCTATTAGTGGGCTCTGCATTTTACATCTAGGTCTTTAGTAATGCTCCTTCTGAGTTAATCCTCCAGTCAATAACTATTTCATGGTCATATGGTTATCCTGATGAACGATCACTTCACAAACACTTTAAAAAAACATTGAGACACCACTTCTCTGTACTGGTAATATACTTTATTCAGATCATCCTCACCTGTATTGCTGCTCTCAGTATATACATAATGCATTATCTATACAGTATCTGATTATATTTACATGTTAATATTTTTTAATATGTATGTGTATATAACAACCCATAATCATATCACTGTATATCTCACTTATGTATATATATGTATATTTATTTTTCACATTTCATTTGTACACATATGTATATAATATATTTATATTTATGCATATATGTTTATACACATCGATATTCAGTGGAAATTCTAATCTAAAAAACATCCCATATCCAGAATAAAAAGCCATTGCATCTTGTGTGTTGGCACACATAAAAAAATCACCAACAATAACCTCATAAAATTGCATTATTATTTACAAAAAGTACCCCAAAAATTCTGTTGTATAAAACCATCCTGTTTGTTATTTTCTCAAAAAGTGTCAAATAAGTTCAGTCTATTAGTCCTTTTCTTTTGCCATTAAAGTTAATGTTAAAACTCTAGTCGTATTTCTGGCTTAAGTTTTAATATGCTGAAAATACCTTATCAACAGAAGTAAGCTTTCTGACTATCTTATTAAAGGTTGTGGATACGTTGAGGTAACGTAAGCCTGCTAGAATTCAAAATCTGATTGGTTAAAGCAACAGGTCGATCAACACTTATTTAATGATACCAGCTGCAGAACGGATTTCTTTGACCCAGGCAACAAATGATGCTGAAACATGATGGGTTAAATGTTTTGATGAGTAACTACTCTCTAAGGGCTTAACAAATGTATATGTAATTATTCAATTGTTTTAAAGTAAATATGACCAATCCTGTGTAAATAATTTTTATGTCCCTAAAGTTTTAGCAAATCAACACTTTAATATTATTTGTAATCATTGTTCCAATGAAGCACAAATCTATGTGTTAATTTACTAATTAGGGCATCTGTTTGCAACATGTAAGTGGTAATATACTGAAAATAATATACTGCAGACAAGAACTGCATTAAAATTAAATACATAAAGCATATTACAGACATGGATTGTTATATATTCAGCTACTCTACTTTAATTTTCACAATAATTTATCAGCATGATTGTGGGTGCTAGAGCTTATCCTAGCTCTCATATGATGAGATGTAAAAACACCCTGTATAGGCTGCCAGCTCATTACAGTAGACTAATAATTAGGGCATTTAAATTAATAATAAGTAAAAGAAAATCCAAATACTCGAGCATGGTTATGTTTTAGGGGATGCAGCTCCAACAAACTCTTGTTGGCCGACATGAGCATTGTGTATGGGGTGGATACACGGCTGTAATTAGTAAGTTGGAATAATGAGGAAAGCTGTATACTGCTTTAAAAAAATTACAGATATTCAGTTTCACTTCCATGCTTGTGAAATAATTATTCTGGATGATGTCACAATTTTAGATGTTAATATATTCATTCATCCATGCATGAGGGTCCTGGTAGGGTTCCCCATGCCCATTCAGGGGAGAACGTATCGGGTGGTAGGCAGATACACCCAGGACAGGGCGCCAATCTGTCCCTGGGTACTCACTCACTCATTCAGTCACACACACTATACAGGGTAAATTAGAACATTCAATTTACCTGAATCCATGTTTTTTAAATGTGGGACGAAACCGGAGAACAAGGAGGAAACTCACACGGACACAGGGAGAACATGGAAACTCCACCCAGATTGGGATTCGAACCGGGAATCCCCAGAGGGGCGAATGTGCTAACCACTAAGCCACCGTGATTAAAAATTCAAAAGTATGATACTTTAGTACTTAGCAGTACTAATTTGTGGTTAACAGTACTAAGTTGTTGCAAATTACTGTCTTTAAGTGATTAAACTGCTTTGTATTAAAATTATTATATTAAATTTAAAAAACAGAATCAGTTTCTGTAATAGTCTCAGACTTTTAACCAGTTTAAATTGTATACATTTCTGTCATACTGCATACATTTTAATTAAAGTAATGTCCATACAGGCCATGATAAATCATATTATTACATAGATTGTAGGTAGTGTAGAAAATATGGCTGAATAAAAACCAAGACTGGCCTGGCCAGCTTAATTTGCACTTTGTCTGGTCCGTGCCAAAAGCACTCACTTGATCTTCTGGACTGCTTAACATATGATGCCATTTGTTGTCGGGCAATGCGGCATGCTGTTATTCTTTAATTACTCTGGCTTTAACAGAGTCTGGGATCAACTGGTTCTGTTAACTAACTTTAATCAGATGGGATTTCATGAAACATGTTTTGCCAGCATGCAGTGGTATGTCTGACTTAAAAGTCGTGTATATCTACACACCCTTACTGACAAATGCAAATTGTTTGTTCTCAGTTTCTGTGCTGTGAATGAGTTGTCCCCAGCTTGACAAGTGGTCTTGCAGTGATGTTCACGGTTTTATTTCAATATTGGCTTCAATCCTCAATAAAATGTTTATTTATCGTATATCTTCAGGACATGAATTTAAAGTCCAAGTCCTGTATTTAAATATATATAATCAATGATCACCTTAGAAAACCAAGCTTAAAATTTCTGACTAGATCTAGCATTTTAATTACACCCTTTTTTGTACAGCTAGATATTTTGTAGAATATAATTCATAATTATTGATTGAACTTGAACGCATCGCAATGTTATGAGTGTAGTGTGAAATATAAGATGTATAAAATAGAAGTCAAAAAATTAATTTAAACGATTGCTGGTGAGTCCTGATGATTGACTAACTGCTGGAATTATAATTCGCTTTAGCATTTTATTTTTCATTCATTACATATGATTGAGAAATGCCACATAGCCTGAGTAGCTGTTTGTTTTGGCGAAAGTCTGGTTTTCATAATGCAAACATGACATTAATGCGAGTGTGTGTGTGTGTGTGTGTGTGTGTGTGTGTGTGTGTGTGTGTGTGTGTGTGTATGCACGCACTCCTGCACACATTGGCAGAGGACAGTGGTGTCAGATGGAGTATAATTAGGAATCGGTGAACAGACTGTCCTCCCGGTGGGGTTAGTATACTAGATGCTCAGGCTTGTCAGTTTGGCCAAGGCCAGCGACTTCTAAATATTGGGTCAAAGACACTTCCTGTGTATTTGCACATAATCCCTTTGCCCAGCCGAGCCAAACTCATCAACACACACACACACACAATTTTTTAAATATGTAACTTCCTTCTACTCTACTGCCAACAATAAATTTATGAGATGTGATTACATTATATTAAAAGATAAACTACACTGCTATATTTCTAGATCTTAATCTACATCACAATTATTTGTGTCTTATTAAAATACTAATTTATGCTACATGCTTTTTGGTACTTAAAATTTTTGAAAATACCAAGAGTCACATTTCCTCCATAAGCTGTGTAAGTTTTTTCATTTGAGACAGTTGTAAATAACTTTTGTCACAGACAATCGAATTTCTGTTTATATCCACCCCGTAAAAAAAAAAACAATTGTCAGTGTAGCTGACACAAGCATGACGCTTCAATTTGCCATGGACATAACCAACTCATAATTTATTATTTCGGCACACACTAATACAAAAGAGGCAGCTTGGAATCTGTGGCAGTAGAGGCAGGACAGTCGGAATATTTCAGCTAATCCCTTTCTGATTGAAATGTCACTGATCGTGTGACAAGTCTCGTCACCCAGAATTACAAATTCTATATTTACTCAGGGCCAGACTGAAGCTGCACTGCCCAGGGTGCTCATGTCGTCCTGCATCAGCTAAAAAATGGATCAGTCTTGTTTAGGCATCACAATGCAGGTGAGCCCTGGGGGCAGCATGACTTTCTCAGCTGCTCTTTCTTTTATTTCCCAGCATTTCAGTTTTTCCACTTTAGAGTTTTTGAATCCTTTGTTTCTAGCACTAATAAAAAAATATGGTGAAATTTGTTTTTATATATCAAATGTATCCATCATCTGTCAGATCTCCAGCTTTGTTAAAGAACACACTGTTACAAAGATTTTGATTCTATAATTGCCAATTATTTTTTGTATTATAAACACTATCCACAAATCATAATTATTTAATTGGAATTAATTGTACAGAGAACTATATTTACTTCCAATACTATTTAATTATATAAACATTGACTAAAAAAGGAATTCAGGTTCTACAAAGAACCAAACGTCTATCCTTGTGTTTTTACATTTTGTAATATGTGTATATAAATCTAATTATTCCTCTTTTTTTTCCAGACAGTATCTTATATTTAAATTTTATTTTTAAAAAAGGCTTTTAATAAAAAATAGATCATTAAGTCATTATATATAATTTTGTTGCGGTAGTAAAAAAAATGAATGCATATTAATTTGTTTTCATTAATAAATTTATATGAAGACCATTTGTTTGTACTTCAGCTTTAGTACATTTGTTTATTTTTGTAGGACACTATCAATTTATTCATTAAATAATTTATTTAAATGACCTAAAAAGAGTAAATGATGATGGGTGAACAAGAAAATCAGAATTTAAAACAAGAACTGAAAAGAATTGCATATATTTCTTATTATATATTAATTATATTAATAGACTTTCTTTAAAAGGTAGAATCTGAGTAAGCAAACAAACAGGCCACATACATACACATGAGAGAAAGAAAAAGCAACTGTGTGAAAGGTGTTCAGTGTATGTTTGCATGCTGAGGAGACAGGCTCTGTAAATATGGGAATTATGACAGATTTAGTGAGGTAATTAACCAATGTTAAGGAGCCCCACTGGAGAGGGGTGTTGACAGAATGCTAAAATGGTTTCTCATTACCTTTCATGATGACCTTCGGAGTAAAACCTGAAATGGACTCTTAAAGTCCTGCACTCACCAACAAGTATATAGATATTATATTAGAGACAAATATGATTCCACACGAAATGAATTGATTCCTAGCATTAGATTCAATCTGGGTTTTTCTTGATGCCCATCATCATGTGTTTAAAGAAGCTCACGGTGACAAAACATTTGTGGCACCACCCATCGGTTTGCACTTAACATGTGTAAACTTGCTAAAATATACATGGCTGGAGTTTGCAAAACACCTTTTGACTTTCATTTATACTAATAGCTATTACATCTTCTCTCACTGAGGTCAGACACTCAGTGTTATTGAATCAGGTCTGATCCACTGCCAATGAGAATCCAATGGCATTGATCTCCACGTAATATGAGCTCATTAGTGTATAGACTCGGGGTCAGGTTGTTTGGGAAATGAAGAGGGTGGCCATTTTGACCCTAGCAAGCGCCTCCAATCGATTAGCTCTGACTGGGAAAATAAGCCACTGAGAGGTTAACTCTGCTTTGCCTGAAACACGATTACAGTACTTCAGCCTCTTGGTTAAAGCATTAGACTAGAGTAACTTAATTAGCACTTTCTTATAGTATTAATAATGACTTGGGCAGACTGATTTACATTGATTCTTGTTTCGTGTGTTGCACGAGACGAATGGCACCACATATTTGATGTGTTTAAGTTATGTGAGAGTGCTTGCTAAACTGCTGTACTCAAAGGTAATGTTCTTTACCTATTAGATTAAAGGCTATAAGCATTTCAATTGAGTGTTACAGACAGAGGCAAGTATGACCACCGATACTTTGAGACACAAGAAACTAGGAATGACATTCTGAAGGGCCAAATTGAACACCATCTTGGCTAATAGATCTTAACTAAATAAAGGCCCTGTCAGGTGTTCCTGTTTTGGTACCTCTCTAGCTGTAAAGCTCGCCGTCGCCTTATTAGCAAATCCCAACAAATTACTGACCTCAGAAATAAAAATAAATAAATAAACACTGCCTTTTCCATCTATTGAACCTCATCTGTCCTCTAAACGATAGTTGACACTCAGGAGCAGCATCTAATATAAATGGTTAATGGGTTGTGATGACCAACTACATGGTTGAAAGACCGTGTAATCTCCCCTCAATTACCGAAAGGCGCGTGCAGCCCTCTCTGAAGCCCTTCCTTTCCTCCGTTCCTCTCTCCCTCAACCAGCTGCCACTGATGAGCTCTGATCGCCGTGCTGTCAGGTGTAAAAAATGAAAGGCGCTGTGCTAAAGAAGGCACTTAGACGTGCGAGGCAGATGCCTGGTTATTTGTTTGCACCATGTGTCACAGTAGAAACTCGGCGGCCCTCTGTGTCTGCTTTGCCTACTGCTTTAATTAGCCGTACAGTCTGTCAAGTGGCGATGCACGAGCGGGAAGCCATACAGTATGATAATTCATTATCAATGACAAGTTACAATTGTGCAATAATTGTGAGTGGAGACTTTTCGAACAAGCTTCCAGGGACAATTTTTGCTTTGTCAAAACCTTTGTATGACTGACTTACCAAGTAGTTCTGTCTTATTATTATTTTTTTGCTTCTAATGAATCCCTAATCAATAATTAAATAAGAAAACCATTGTTAAAATGGGACTTTTGGGGTAACGGCTATCAGTTTTTCGTTCACAGTGCCTTTGATTAGGAGGATTATACGTAGTTTAATGAGGTTTCCAGTTGAGCGCGCTGAGTAATAGGGATAATTTCCAGCTTGGGATTCGTCTTTCACTCCAATCTTCAGTGTGGTGATGGAACTGAACGATGTGAGGTCCCCGCTCAGCAATGCCTAGCACAATCAATACGCACCGCATATAAACTCATTTAGACTCGAGGTTCGACCTTTTTCCACTTGGCTAGAAACAATTAAATCCAGTGCATTAAAATAATAGGAATTCAGTTCGTGCTTTTATAGATTAGAATCTGGTTCATGTTTGAACTGCAATTCTCTAAAGTTTCCCGAAATAGGATTTTAAATGGACATAAAGTCAGTGGCTCTCCTGATCATCGGGGTGTTCTCTCGCTGACCTGCGCCTCTCCTGATGAGGCCGTTTCGCTCCTGTGAGGCCGCGGCTGAAGGCTGCAGACTGACTAATGCTTTTATAACCTCCTAGACAGGCAATACAAATGATTTCCTATCTAATTGAATCACGCTCCTAAAAAACCTATGAAAAATGGAGCATTTGCAGATATATACTAGTCACTAATGTCAGAGCTCTGGGCTGTGGGTTGCCTCCGGGCTTATGCCTCGTTCAGATCCTCTCTCCCAGCGAGGGAGAAAAAGAATGATGTGAATATTATCCTTCGCTCAGTGGCACTAGAAGCCCTTATGGTTTGCGCGACAACTTTATCGAGGCTCCAATATGAAAACGGAAGGGGCTGGAGCTCATATTCAGCTATGATTGACAATTATGGCCACATAATTCTCCCCCTGTCATTTCTACTTGCAGGCTTCTTCCCTCTCCATCGAGGTGACATGCCTCAGATAGAGAGGGATAAATATGCCATAAATCAAGCCAAAGGCTTATAGGTCCCCACTGGGATAATCTGCCATGCTGCACTGGCCTAGTATTCATCATTAGATTGTGAACTAGAGTGAGGTCATGACACCAGGTAATTTCCTTCTTTCAGCTCACTCACCTACCCACACCCTCCACACCCCCCACCCAACTCCGTTCAACTCCTTTACTTTCAGTCCCTTTTTGTGTCTCCTTTTCGCTCAAGCCTTGGACCTTACACCTTGTAAAAAAAAAAAAAGCTTGCCAATAAGAACCCACTAATATGAGAGTACCTTCTCTTCACTCCCTGCCCCCTACTGTATTGGGTGATAACCACATTTCCCATCGTCGTTTCTCTCTTTTTTTTCATCTGCCTCCCATTATGTAGCGTGTCTGTCATCCGCTGATTTATTAGCATGTCCTGGCACTGTCTCGCTGGCTTCAGTTTGGTTAGCACTGCCGGTCCTGTCAGATATAGAGTTAATTACCAGCAGTAATGAGGGGCTGCTGGCTGGGTGGACATGACATTTGAGGCATGTCGTTGGCAGGGGAAAAAAATCAAAAACAAACAAACGGGAGAAAAAATTCATTAGTACAAAGTGACAGCTAGCTTTTATCTGGCTGAGGGGCTCAGATTGAACTCCACTCGCCGTTTGTTTGTTTGCAGCATAATGAACTGTGCACACATTTTCCTCCTTCGCTGACACGGGCGGTACCAGATTTTCCTTAACAGTCAACAATAACGATGAAAAAGCTCACCCTGCGCATGTTGTCGCAAACACATCAATTATTCATCTTTGTTAGCCTTATTATTTCGCCTGCGCCGACATTAAATGCTACCTGGTATTTGAAGGCAGCTAATGATCAATGGCCCTTGAAGGCTGGAAATGCAGTGAGGGGTGTGACAGTACTGATTATATTTACACTTCATTCCCCTAAATATAGACTATCTGCTGTCCCACTGGTCGGGATGAATGCGGTGTTAGTGTAGAGATGTTGCCTCATAAGGTGACAGCAGTGTGGAATAGGGCTCTCTTGTAATGAGGGCCCAGGTATAGGGGGCTTGGGGGGGAAAGGCAGGGGCCAGAATGCATCATTTTTACCTACTAAGTAGAAACTGTATTTGGTCTTGTGCATGTTACGTTGTCCACCCTCTAAAAGTTGATGCATGCAAACATTTCAAAGTGGAAATTTAGAAACATTGGAAATTTTCATAAAATTTTAAGTATTTAGTTAAGAAATACTACTCTTAAGAAAAACCCATGAGTTCAATTTAAGCTAAATATAGGATATTGGAGATAGATACATACTTTCAGCTTTTTAAACAAGTTATAACAAGTTTCCTAAAACTGTTCTGTCTATGTTTTGTGTAAAGGAACTGCACTATGCAACCTACAAGTCCTGATTCCATTGAATAGTAACATAAAATCTTGTTAAAAGTTTGTATAAGGTAGATAAAGATTGGGTAACTCTATTTAACTGCCATACACATATGCATTGTTTTGGGTGAGTGACCTTACATACTCTTTGCACGAACGCTGAAGCTTCCAAAGAATCTTTTTACCACTTAAGCCAGCATGAAAAATGAGCAACTTAAGTAAAAAAAAAAATATCCATTTCCAGCTTTTGAGATGAATAAGTACAATGTGCATCACACTCTTGTTGCAGATTTAGCCAGTTTTAATTTTCACTTTGAGAACTTCGAGTCCACAACTGCCTTATGGATGTTCATTTATTTTCAGTACCTTCTCTTCCCTTTCATTTCCCCATTTCTGTAATTCTTTTATTTTTCCATTTCCTTTATTTCTTGTCTGGCTAAATCACATCACCCCTCCCTTCTTTCCACCTTGATAAATAATTTGCAATGATGCGCCGAACCGTCAGTCAGTGGAGGCCCGCTCGACGTGAGCTCTGCCGAGATGCGATAACTGCTCCCATCTCTTCGCTGAGGCATGGAGATTTATTGAGCTGTGATAAGTGACGTGCTAGCCATCACACTCAGCCAAATAGACTCCCCTATGCGTTTATTCTTATTGCGGCAAGAGATGCAAAATGTCTCCCCAGAGGGCCCAATTGCTGCCAAAGAGGCCTGGCAGCCTGTATATGTCATTACTTTCTATTAGATAAAGAAGGAAATGTGGCTCGCTGGGACTTTGCCGATGATGGCAGTCGTTTGTGTGAGTGACAGAGCATCACTCACTGGCAGCCCTGAAGACGACTTCCAGGCACACGGTCCCGTCTTACGCTGTCATATTTTTCTCCCCTATTTAGATGTTTTCCTTGTCTTTGCCACCTTTCTAAGTCATTATGGATCAAAGGGCTCTCAGACTGGTGTTGGAAACACTGGTGCACAGTGGAAGCTGTCCTGTCACAAGCTGTCAGAACTAAAACATACTTTGATATCAGCTCTGGTTTTGGGCCTCAGAAAGACATGTACCTTTAAAGAGTGATAATTACAATGTAATGGATACAATATGTAATGAAAAAAATGGGCCTGTAATCCTGATGGAAATGCATAATATTTAGTGTTGTGCCTCGGTTCAGTAATTAGAACATTGAATCCCATTTGTCTAAATAATCTTGTATGTACACACTTTAAAGCTCATCTTTAGCATTCATTCTTCAATGTTTCCGTGCTGAAAGAGTCCTCTTGTAAAAATATGCTTTTTGTGTTTTGTTTGGTCACAGATCCCTGCAGTGATTTGACAGTGCCATTAGAGACTTTCCTGTTTCATCTACTGCTAATGTGTGACATTGTTTCTGCACATCCATCCACCTGCAGTAGATCAGATCTTCATCAAATATTCACACAGATGATGTCTGTAACGATTTTCTGTCACCTTGCGTCTTTCAGCTTTTAGTTTCCCTCCATTTTCCTATTTGTCAGAAGCTATTGAAGACAGTTTGCATCAAAGAGCAATGGATTTTGAATTCATACTTACAGAAGTCGAAAATCAATGCCGCTGTAGATGTAAGATGCAGACAGTATACAGATCAAACCACACTGTCTGACTTCCCATATGCCTACACACACCCTCACATGGGCACACTGCATTTATTTATTTTTTATTAATCATTTCATCTTTCATTTTCCAAGGTGTTTGTACTGATCAGTGATGTGATGGTACTAGAGCCAAGATTAAAAAGACAGGTCACCATTCCATCATATGGTATAAACACATACATATTTGCATCTAGGGGCATTTTTGTATTGCTGTTTCATCTTCTAGCATATTTTTTGGTCTGTGGAAGGAAACCAAAGCTACAGGAGGATACCCACTTGGATATGGGGCCAACATGGATACTCCACACAGCCCACCATAATGGACTCCTCTTTTAATATACTCCAATATTTTCAGATTTAATATTTTTAATATTATCAGTTTAATATTGTTTTATATTATTTATTCTAATCCAAACTTTTTTTCTTCAGATTACTTGTAGTTTTACTTAAAAGAAGAAACTTCAGAGGTAAATAAACATACATCTTATCTCATTATCTTTCGCTTAATCCTCTATTTGGGGGGATTCTTCCTACTCATCCACTGGAGAATGTTTTGGGGAAGTATACACACAGGACAGGGTGCCAATCCATCACTGTAAATATACATTAAATGTGAGAATACTTTATATTTAATTATGATTAAATGTATAATAGGTTAGCAAACTAGTATACAGTACAATGTTGAGTTAAGAATGTCTTCTTAAACAAATATTACATAGGTTTTGAAATCAATCACTAGATTATTCAAGGCAGGTATTGGAAAGCTAATGTTTCTTAAGAAAGATTTGAAAATTATTAGACAAAAACACCAAAAAAAGATCTACTTATTATTGCAGTAAGTGTTAATGCTAAATCCTGTCCTAATTTCCAAACTAAATGTGTTACAGTATATACTATATTTTCACTTTTTGCCAGTAAGATTTGTATTTGTTTTAAAAAATTACTTTTTCAACTTCATTAAGCTTCACACAGTCTACCAAACAAATCCAAGTCAGATTTATCTCACTCATTGCAGCTCATCAGTGTTTCTTTGCTGAAATTAGTACATCTTGACCTTTTATGGCTGGGTTCATTAAGCACTGTTAAGATAAGCAGCCTCTGGGCACGCTTATTCATATGCATGACAAACAGACAAATGTTCTTGTTCATCAGCTTTGACTCCACTGGTGTATCTGGATTAATTGCTGTCCCTTACTGTAACTCTCTGCTTCTTTTGGTGGTGACAAGTAATGAACCAATTACCATTTAGAATTAAATAATACACAGTTACTAAAATTTAACTGACTGGTTATTGCACACACGCAAACTAGAGCAGATATGTAGCCTTTTCCCTTTATTTTTGTTTGTACGTGATTTAAAGTAAACAGACGGTTGTGGCTTAATTCTTTTGCTGATTTGGAAAAACATAATAATTAGTCATTTTTTTTGTTGTAGTGTTTTTTCTACTCACACCATTCTCTTGAGCTTTATGCATAAGCCGAACAGCTGTGCTGTGAGATGGAACAGATAATTTACTATAATTCAATAGAAACTAATGGTGAACCTGTAAATGAATAAATAAGTTGATAAATCAATATTTACCCACACAATGGCTGACAGTTTGGGTAATGTGAGATGTGAAATTTTCCAGAATAGCAAACATACGCTGGTGAGCTGTATTCTGAGTACAGGTGTAAGAGATGCTCCCTCTATATATATATCTATATATATGCTCTATATATCTATATGTATATAGAGAGCATAAATAATGTATTTATTTAGATCATTGAAACAAACATTACTCAATAGTTTAAAACCCCTGTTATAACCTTGCTTCTATAATTACAAATGAACCTTATCACAAATTAACCTCAAATCACTATCAAAGCCCCAAACTGTCAATCCACAAATTATTTATATCACATATTTTTACATTTAAATTATTACAATCACTCATCTGGGCGTTAATTATTGAGGTCATATCAAATAGTCTAAGAAACTTATGGTAGAAGTTTATTGTCAAAGTTACAATGGCAGGTATTGATTTAACTACTGATCTGCCACTCCAATAAAAGTGTTCTAGATTTTTCAAATATAACATAAATAACTAAAACTGGAAGTTCAAACCCCCAAAATCCACAAATGTTGGAACTGAAGCAAGACCCCTAACCCTCACTGTTCCAGGGGTGCTGTACCTGTCCCTCATGAAATGTGTGTAATGTAATTTAAATCAGGGGTTCTCAACTGGTCTCAGCCTGGGACAGCCTGGGACATTTTTTAGATTCAACCCACTTTTATAGGATACAAACCAAACTTATTTTTGAAAAATAGCAATCAAAAACACATTTATACATGCGCAAAGTGAATTTAAGACCAATTACTTTAAGAAACTGAAAAACTTGTCCTTAATGAATGAAAATCCACATTTTAAATACTGTGGGTTGTATTTATTTTTGTCGGTTTGCCTGCAAACATCATCACAAATTTAATGGAAAGGGTAACTGTAAACAAATTATGGTTACCATGGCAAAAAGAATGCTACACACGTCTGATGCATGCCTTTCTCTTTTTTTAAGGTAAAAGAGGAGTAAAAAATTAATAATTTAAAAAAAAAAATTTAATTTTAAAAAATGTACATTGGAACCTCTGTTTTCATTGCTAATCACGATCATTGACAACTAAGGCACCTATTTTCATTTAAATCAATGTAAATCCAGATAATTTCTTCTAGAGACTTCAAAAAAGTGTTATTGAATTTGAAAGACGATTGTAAATCATAACTTTAACATTTAAATTGAAGATCATTCACGTTTCACTCCACCTGTTTTTAGTCCAAATATGCTAAAGCTTGCACACAGAATTCATTCTTATCTCCTCTTAAGTGTTTTTAAAGACATTAAGCACAAATTTAACAGTTTTACATCTTAAATGTTTTTTTTATATCGCTAAACAGTTTAAAAAAAACTCAGTAGTGGCTTAAGTCTTTGATTTATTACTTTTCGGCTGAATAATTGTGCTTTGCAACAGACTACAAATGCGTATAAACTTTACAACATGGCAGGGATGCTTATTTGATTTCAATGTTTCATTTTCCATTTTTCCATTTTCATGTGTCCTCCCTATTTCCTTCGAGCTAAAAGAGTTTGCAGATTATTTTGTCTCTTTCTTTTTCAAATACAGTACGACAAAATGCATTTGCACCCTGCAATAATAATAGTCATAAATATGAATGTGGTCAGAGACGCCCATGCCTCTATGACACTTTTTATTCTTCCTTTGAGATGCCTTTTATACAATGGAATTTTGGCACATTTATTACCGTCTGTCGAGTGTCGAGTGAAACAGTCTGATTCATAACTGCTGATGTACTCTGATGCCACTGGAGAATGTGAAAGAAGCATCTGAAAGGAATCTATTTGGCATCTTTGCTCTTTTGTCTGCCATTCTCTTGAAAAAAAAAAGGCCAGGAGCTTTTGTATCCACCTCTCTTTTTGGTCTCCACCTCCAGTTTTCTCTCCTCGATGCCCCTTTGCTTTGTCAGGGGAATCATTACTTCTTTGGTGAATATTTCATACACTTC
>JAOUQT010000009.1:6180002-6191182 GCA_025769995.1 Xyliphius kryptos | reverse complement strand
CATTCACCTGACAAATACGTCCTCTCATCTGCCCGTGAGTTCAGCAAATAAATAAAACACATCCTACTGAGAAACCTGGACAGCCAAGCGTGTTAGTCTGCAACTTCCCCCTTTTCTTTTATGCACACTAGCCCTGCTGAGCTACAGTGGCTTGATACATTTCTTATGTTATCGTGTGCCAACAGTTGGGCCTTTTATATAATAAGACCTTTAATGACATATTCTCTCTTAAGCTCAAACTCAGCAAGATGTCTGTTTGCTAGGTGAAGCTTGTTTTTTGACTCTGACCATCATTCATGCTCACCATATCCTGAGAGCACATGGGAAGGGGGGGGGGGGGAAAGCGAGGAAGCCCTCCAGCTGAATGTTTTGAAAAACCATGTCGTTTTTGACCCCTTGCTATTTTTTTGGTGATTCTAATTATATCACAGCCACTTATCATCTAGCTCCCTGGTGAGGCAAAGTATTAAGATGTAATTATGTGAATACAAATAATGTTTTTGATTCACCTGAGGCTGGCAGCATGTAAGAAGTAGTTTATTCAGCGAGTGAAACAAGCTCATATTTAATTTAATCTGAATTCCAAAAAGTCCTCTGGCTATGATGGCTTTTTTCAGGTATATGGAAGGAGAAGGAATAGCCTAAGGGCTGTATACTACTTTCAAAGCCTTTGGAGATTCCTCATGTCCTCTTCTTGCAATCTTTCATACATTTTTTTTCATGACCAACACTTTTGATGGACTGGTCTTGGTTTAACATGTGTAACTCTAATTATGAATGAGGGGAGCACGTTCCACAATCACCCACCATTGTCTGTTTGGCTGTCATCTAAAACCTGTTTTTATGTTGATTTAAAAAAAAATTCCAAAAACATTACTTTAGAACCACTGGCTTTATGAAGAAGAAGGCAAATGGTTTAGTTCTGAATAAATACTGCTTGTGAGAAATCATCATAAAAGTTGAAGTGTAGCTCTGAATCTTCAAACTTACAAAATGAAACGATGAGGGACTACAGAATTAAAATTACAAAGAAAATCTTTATTTATTTCCTTTATGATTGATTGCAGTACAGGATCATAATGAACTTCATAGGCCTTCACACATCCGTGAAGCAAACCCCTAACAATCATGAATTTAAAAAAAAATAATTGGAAATTAGGGCTGCACGGTAGTTCTCTGTGCTTGTGATTCCCGGTTCGAACCTAAATCTTGGTGGAGTTTCCATCTTCTCCCTAAGTCCATGTGGGTTTCCTCCTGGTTCTCAGATTTCCTCCCACAGTCTAAAAACATGGATTCAAGGTAAATTGCTCTCAATTGCCCCATATCGTGTGTTTGTGTTTTGAATATTACAATTTTTTTTAAGAATTGTATGTGATGCATCGGCACAAAATAGAAGTGAAGTCACAAAAAAATTTTTGAAGTGAAATGAGAAAAAAAATGTATATATAAACAAATAGGTGTGTGCATATGTATTCACTCCTGTTGTTATGAAGCCCCTAAAACGTTCTGGTGCAATCAATTACCTTCAGAAGTCACATGCTTAGTGAAATAAAGGCCACTTGTGTGCAATCTAAGTGTCACATGTCAGTGTCTGTCAGTACAACCCTTTCTAAAAGACCTCAGAGGCTGCAACACCATTAAGCTAACCAAACAACACCATGAAGACCAAGGATGTCTTCAAGCAAGTCAGGGACGAAGTTGTAAAGAAGTATAAGTCAGGGTTGGGCTGTAAACAAAAAATCTGACTCTCTAATGATCCCCCAAAGCACCATCAAATGCATTATTTTCAAATGGAAAGAACATGGTACCACAACAAACCTGCCAATAGAGTGCCGCCCACCAAAACTCTGACTGGTCAAGGAGGGCATTATTCAAAGAGGCAGCACAACAAAATGTAAAAAAAAAAAAAAAAAGAAATTGGAGTGAATACTTTTACAAGGCACTGTATGAATGTGTGTCAATTCTGTATTCAGCAGCTGCTGATCTCCTAAAATCTTTATTAACAGCAAATCTTAAACTTTATTTAGGAATGGTGCAATGATGAGAAAATATCCATTAAGCAGCAGTTCTGTGGATAAATATGTCTTTTTGATGAGCAAGGCCAACATACATCAGCTATAATGAGCTGATAGCAGAGCTTTAGTCATCAAGATAATCGGGCTGTACATTTGTGTTGAGAAGTATATCACATGAAATTATAAGACTTAAAAAAGATTGGCTACAACCATGTAACACGTGTTTTTTTTTCTACAGTTGTTTAAAATTGTCCGAGGATGGATTGAGGTCATGTCTGCCCAGTGCCTAAAACCAATGATTGTAATATACCGTTTTCATTTTAACTGTATCTCTGTATCTTGGACCTGATAAATTATCAAATACAGTTTAAAATGGGGACAGCAAGCTAATTTTAATGTATAGGTTCATATAGTGTCACTGGTTTATTATTTATAAATGGAAACAACATTAATTGATTATCATCTGACTACACATAGAAACTACTTGCAACAAAAAAGAAAAAGTATAGTGTATATAGGTGTTGCAATTGATGCTTCAACCTTACAGCAAAAAAGTTCAGAGTTTGATTCTTAAAAGTTTGAGGACTCCACCTTTCTGTCTGGTGGTCTTCCTCAAGTTTCTACAGTTTTCTACATGCTGATTTATGAGAGATACTAAATTGTCCCATTTACGGAGTGGGTAAAATATCATCTCATTATCTTCTGCTTAGTCCTCCTACAGTCACAAAGGGGGATTTGGGGTGGGTGGTCCCATGCCCATCCATGTGCTGGCAGAAACTCCCAGGACAAGGCGTCAATTAATTGCTGGGCACACTCACAAAGACACAAATATACAGGGGTGATTTAAATAGAAATAATTTAGCCCAGCCAGTTCACCTTGAATCTATGTATTTGGACTGTAGTTAGACGTGCTAACCACCATGCCACCGTGTTGCCCGGGTATGTTTCAGTGGGTTCCAAAAATGAGTCCAACTCCTGGCTATATTAAAGGGTTGTGTTAAAATGTAAATACAGTGTGAAACATAAATTGATAATGTGCAGCTTTCCACTGTGCCAATTATTATAGAGTGAAGTTTATGGCAATTAAAAATCTGAAACGACTATGTGGAATGAATATAGTATTACTAACTAGGGTGTCTATGCGATTGCTTTCTTACATGAATTTATTAGTATGTTTTCCAAAGACCTGATAAGGAATAACTGAGCCAAGTTTCAGCTTTGTAGGTACTCCTGAAGACCGCAATCCAGCCGAGGTGTTAAGTTTGATAGAGAAAGCGAATGAACAGTTGATCGTTTGAAAGCGAGAACCCGTTTTTTTTTTTAAGGACATGGTGGGTAGCCTCAGTGCCAAAATGTAGGTACTCGGAAAGACCCCGATGTAACCGTGAAGATGTCTTGAACCATCAAATTTAAAAGCGTAAGAAGCAGTTAAACCTTTTCAAGGACATGATATAGAAAGAAGGTGCCAAGTTATAAATCTTTAGGTACTCTGGAAGTCTTTTATTCGATGGCAATATCAAACAAACATTTGAATGTAGGAGTGTGAGAAGTATTTAATTTTTCCAAGGGCATGAACCTGAATCAGGATGCCACATTTCAGCCTTGTAGGTACTCAGGAAGTGGGAGAATCAGTGATGAGTGCGTCAGTCAGTTAGGTTAATTGTATAGACAGAGTATATTATTAATGACAAAATAAATTTGGACCAGTTAATTACAATGAAACTTATTTGTTTTTAAAATCATTAAATCAGGACTCAGCACCAAGCCCTAAACTTTTTCTTGTATTGATTAACTGATTAAAGTTATTTTCAACATCTGGTGTACAATCTTGTTATGCTAGCTGAAGAAGTAACACATTATTCTGAGTTTGCCACCAGTAAGTGGATCTGATGTTTGGAACCCATTGTGTAACTTCTTAATTACACATGAACTCACAAAGTGTCACTAAACTTTATGGTACCACAAAGGAAAGATCTAAAAGTTTCTGAGTGACACAGCTGACCTCGCTAGTACCTTGTTTCTCTGCCTTGGTTTTCATTAGAGAGCATATGATAGAGCCAGCACAAGGGCCAGGCATGTTCACCTCACCCTCATCAGGATGAGTTTCAATATGGGTGCATGGCCGGTCCAGTGGCCTGCTTAGTCTGGTGCTATTTTAGCAGGAATGTGTGAAGGCTGTAGGACAGCTGCAGTGCTCATGCTCAAGTGTTTGAGAGATTGCTGTGACCGGGTGTAAGAAAGGGGACAGGATAAGGGCTTCAGGTAGAGCTTGTCTCTTCAGATTACGGATTTTGGACTTCAGCCAGAATCTGTTCACAAAGCTTTTATAGTATAGAGGAACCATCTTCTATTCAGCTATTTCACTCGTTTCTGTCTCTTGCATAAGTGCTACTGTATGTATGTATGTATGTATATATATAGTATGTGCAAAGGTGCATTAATAATAACCTAAAACTATCATAAGTTGATGTTTTCCATTTTAGGAAAAATCGTGCCTCTGTGCACAACATCATGTCTATAAACACATAGTTTTCTGGATTTGGTGCACAGGGCCCTGAACTTAACATATTTAGAACACCATGGGCAAAGCCAGGCATCAGACAATTCAGCTTCAGTAAAAGACCTGATAAATGCAGAGTTCATGATCCCATGTATTCTTACAAGGTTCCCAGGTTCTTTGGAGGAGAAACAGGCCCACAGAATTATACTTAACTGTGGGCATGAGGTGTTGTTCTGCTTACTCATCCTTGGTGTTATGCCAGAATGTTTGTTGCCAAAAAGATCCATCTTGTTCTAATTTGAGCAAAGCTTGGTCCCAGTTAAAATTCCAGAACCGCTTGGCAAACTCCAGCCGTTTACACTTATGAGTATAACTCAGAAAAGGCTTTCTCTGTGCATCCCTCTTAAACAGCTTGTTGGCAGGTAGATGACTCCTGGTGGTTGTTTGGGAGACCTTGTAACCCCAAGAGGCTACAATTTGCTTCAGTTGAAGCTTTGAAGAACTTTTTACTTCTCTTACCATTCTTCTCACTGTGCATGGTGGCAAGATACACTTACATCCTCTTCCAGGCTTGTTTGTTACAGTTCCAGATATTTTGTACTTTTTGATGATTGCGCTGACTATAAGGGCATCTGCAGGTGAGGGCCTTTTTTCTCGTAGCCATTGCCTGATTTATGAAGGTCGACACACATCTGCCTTCCTGGAATAGTGTGTTCTCTTGTCTTCCCCATATTTAAGAGTGAGTAAGAAAAATATGCCTCTGTGTAATGCCATGTTTATACCCAAGGGAAACAGGAAGTGATGAATTTATAATTAAAGGTTCCTATATACTTTGATCCACTTTATAAATTAAATTGCATAAGTGGTTCAAATACATTTATTTCCAAGAAATTCAGGGTGATAATTGTGGAACAGGCCATTTTATGGGAAATAATCATTTCTTAGTCATGATTTTTTATTTCTTTTTTTTTTTCCACTTGAGTTGAATGTTGTTGTTTTTTTTTCCTCAGAGTGAGATTGTTTCTGCAATAAAAAAAAGTTTATTTTAAGGCTTTATAACCAATCATTATGGAGGGCACTATGTTTGGCTTCGCGATTTTAAAGAAGATTTTTAAATCAGTCTAATCCTCGAAAAATGCAGTTTTTGCAAATGAAGTGAGCTGTTTTGATTCATTTATGTTGGATGTGGATTTGCTTTTTGAACTTTGTAGCCCCTACATCACAGCCATAGTATATTTTTTTGCCAATACTGTCCTGATGAGAGGTGAGAAGGGCTCTTGGGAATACTCAGAGGTTGACATTTTAATACTGGTAATTACATCCCAATCTTCCTGTGTATCCACCTGTAAAATTATATTAGCCATGCGATTTCCCATGGTCATGTGGGGAGCAGCTCAGTGAGGTGACCCTATTTTCAGTATTTGATTGTTTGATTGTATGGTGATCTAAGGTCTGGTGCATTTCTCAAGGTCATGGGAGATTCCAGTGACTGCATTGTGACAAGAACACAAGTCCTGGTTATTTGTATGTGGTTTTGATTAGCGAGAGTCCCAATGCTTTCATGTCAATCCAAATATACATTCTATAGGCTGCGGTTAGAACTCCGCGTGACTGTAGAACAAAATACAATGCCCCTCCCACGCATATAAGACTAGATATCACTTATCAATGTCTCTCTAGATAGCTAGAGTCAAAACCGAGATAATGTTTCATCCATAAAAGCCCCAAAAACCAATAATGCACTCCATGAAATAAGGCTGAACAAAAAACAGGGACAGCTGTGAAGCTGAAATGAAGATTCATACTGCGTTTACTCATTGACTTCAGCTCGCAGCTTGGCCAGGAGCCACTCCGCTGAAACTGGCACCACTGTGTCAGATGCATGCCAGCACATTTTCTCAAGTGACAAAGAAACTGTGTCTTATTAGTTCACACACTGTGTCTAAATTCTGGGCCTCTATAATGAATAATGTACAGCCATAAAAACAATGGAAGAAGTTGTTTTGTTTTTCCATCTCCTGCTAGTCGACAGACTAATTGGTATGTTAGCATTTATTTATTTTCGGAGTACAACCACTGACCTAGTTGAATATAAGGCTGATATTTCAGTGTTGCACAAACAGAGTGTCATTAAGCCCTTCTGCTGTTGCCGTCTTCTGCTGTTGCCGTCGGTAATAGCTGTGTTTTTCTGCACTACAAGACCCGGCACCCTGAACGCCCGAACACAGAGAGGAGGTCAGCGTAAATGTCAAGTGGAATAAGAACTTGCCGGCCTCTAGGCCTTTCCTCTTGACAAAGCGGAACTATTACCATAATTGTCCTGTAACTTCTCATGAAAGGGGTTGTGGGAGTAGCAGGAGGAATTTTCAGTGCACTGATGGGTGAATGGTGAAGGCCCCCAGTCTGCCCTCCTGTTCCAGCATCCAGACGATTTTCCATTGTGTCCAACTGAATGCAGTGGCCTCAGAAAGCTCGCTTATAAACGGCCATGAAATCTGGGCCTCCTCCCTCTCTATAGGGCCTGTCCACCCAAGTGACATGTCCTCTGCCTTTTGTCCTCTGCTATTCTCACCGGAGCAAAAGCTTTGCGAGCACAATGGTTCCTGAATTTGATGTTTTCAGAAAGCATTCTGTTTAAGAAGCGTTCTGTTTTTTAATGTTGAGACAATGAAGTTCGACGGTTTTAAAACATCTGATGATTCGTGTGTACAGTTTGCAATGATTAATTGGATTGATTACAAATGAGTCAATTATATATTTGGATTTTATGATCCGTTTACCATTTTCTTCAAATTTTAGGTAAATTACAGGAAACAAACCTGGTATCCCTATAGAGGGCGCTCTAATGTAAATTACCCCACCTGTTCCACCTCTGAAAACGAGCGGCATTTTTTATCTCAAGCGATTTATTCATCCAAAAATTGCTGTAAATAAACAAAAAAGGTAAATTAAACGAAATACGACATAAAAACGAATTACTGTCGTTGAAAATATTACTCAAATAAATTGTAGGTTTGTTTTTAAATCACTTAAATGCCGGTTAAAACGATATAGAACTGTATTATCGCTGTTATTTTTACAGTTTAAACGGCAATAAATATTTTTTTTATTAGAACTATCTATGTATTTTCGCTCAGTTTGTATAATAGCTGAGCTTCCAGAGATCGATATGTTAAATGGCACATTAATATTAATATTACTCTTTTGATTAATATTATTTTATTAAATTATGTAAATAGTATATATATATATATATATATATATATATATATATATAAACAACGTAAAATAAACACATGATCACCATGGGCTGCTCGATTAAATTCGTTTTAATATTTTAAAATATACTTTATACAGTAATATTTCAAATCAGTCTTTATACATTTACAAAACATTTTAGTTTCACAGCAGGAATAAAAAAGGAAAACGAAAAAAGACACTTGAGCTTGTTGAACCAAAAAAATCTGTGGGATAAAAGTGGGATAAAAGTGGGATGAAGTAACCCGAGTGTGCTTTAAATCATGGGAATGCTGTTATGTCTTTCGTGTGCTACATATTGTAATAACCCAAATCCAGTTGTGAAAATAATTTAATAATAAATCCACTACCTGTGTTATTCAATAGACACTTGCTCTGGCATCATCAACAGGAATGCATTACTGAGCCATTATTCGTTTTGGAAATCATTATAAGAGCGGATGGATCTCATTAGTGCTTGTAAAAAGGCTCTTTACACATCAGATAACTGAGTGAAACCTATTTTTGTCCAGCATATACCATTATGTGTGATGTTCAAGTTCTGTGAACATTTGCGTTTGAGTGTGTAAATGGATAAAGGTGCATTCACATGGTTCTGGTAATGAGACACGCTAAAAGGAGTTCGTTAGCAATATAAACGTTTACTCTATTATGATCTCAGATTAGGGGAAGTGCTAGGCCACATCCATATGGTTACAAATTCTCGTTGGTGTATAGAAAAAATAATAGACATTTTGATCTTATTTTCTCCAGCAAAATCACTGTTTAGGATGAGATGCGTTGCGTTCTCCATGCGCAAAACGTTAAAGCAAACCATTATTTGGGGAGATGAGGGATATAAACATTTCAATGGTCAGTCTGTGTTGAAAGGTTTATAACGCGTGAGTCCGACCATCTGCGTTCTTATTGATGCTGTGGCCGTTCGGGTGTTTAAGTCCCAGATAATGTTGCGTTAATGCGAGTTGTTGAGCTGAAAGGGCCATTTTTGTCCAGCTGTGCATGTTCTGCATACCAGTCCTGCACATCAGTACTGTCTGTTTCGGGTGGTCGGGCGTCGTGGCTGTCTCAGCCAGCGACCAGATTTTGGGTTTTTGTGGTGGACTTAGATTCCTCAGGGGATCTGCTGCAGGGAGTTTTCGGCTTTCCACTCTCTCCATGCAGCCGTCCTTCATCCCACGCTCCTTCACAAAACTTTTCTCCTGCTCCTCTCCATGTGCGTCATCAAAGCCGTCCGACGCGTCCGAGTCGCTTCGGTCTGTTTCGTGTCCTTTGGAAACCGAATTTGATCTATCCCGGCAGTCCGAGTCCTCTTTGTTTTCGATGTTCTCTGTGTCGATGTTCTCCAGATCGATCTCCTCGTCGTCGTCGTCCCGTTTATCCTCCTCCTCCTCCCCCTCGTTATCACTCGCAAAAACATTCCCATCCTCATCCGGCTGCGTCTTTGGCACCCAGGTCATCTTGTTCTCTTTCTTCAGCCTCCTGCGCGCGTTGGCGAACCAGGTGGACACCTGAGTGAGCGTCATTTTGGTGATGATGGCCAGCATGATCTTCTCACCCTTGGTGGGGTACGGGTTCTTTCTGTGCTCGCTCAGCCAGGCCTTTAATGTACTTGTGCTCTCCCGGGTTGCGTTCTTGGGCCGGGACGCGTCTCCATACTGGTACTGACTGTAGTGGAAGAACGCGGGGTGCGCAGGAGGAAAACCAGGGTGCTGGATGCCAGGACTTTCTTTTAACTCGTATGGGCTGGCCTGGGTATTAAAAATGAAACACAATCAGAACCACGAGGACTGGCAAAGAAACAACAAAATTCGTTCGTTTCGTTTTTAGGTGTTATTTAAGCCTTATAACGGTGTTATTACAACGTTATAACATACTTACAAAACTAGTTGATTTTTAAAATAAGCTAAGACGACCTTTTTTATCCCCAAATAAAAAAAACTATATAATTAAATGAAGTATAAACACAAAAAAGAGATTTCGAATTTATTTATTATAATTTCACCAAAATTGAGAGAAATATATATTGCATATATTTTGTATGTTTTCTATTAAATTAATTATTGCACATGTATTAGAAATTATACCATTTTTGCATAGTTAACAGGGTTAAAGGCTGTCAGGATTGGGAGTGATTAAGGCGCTACTAAGAGAGGTGATAGTGTCTTTAGAATATCTGCCCTTCGAGCATCAAAATTTGTTTTCGATCAATTTACTATAGGGATTAACTGTTATTATTTAACTGCGTTATTTGTAATACAATAAGTAATTTGATTAAGGTGAAAATTTCCTGCCTGATTACATATTTTAAATACATTTAACAGACAATTTGGGACTATTATAAATGGGTTATCCTGCATGGCGTACGTAATAATAATTATTTATCGAATGCAAATGTAAAAAATACAAAATTGGACTATTAGAAGTTCAAATTTACCAACCTTATAGGCAATTAGATTAAAATGGAAAAAAAAATCGAATGACCACAATGGTGGTGTTGAAGTTAGAAGAACTCACCAGGTGGTTGAGCACGGACACGTCAGTGGAGTAGGGCAGAAACGCGCTGTACGCCTGGGTGGCGCTGAAGGGAGCTCCGTACATGGACAGCGCGTTGGAGACGGAGCCCGGGGGACTGAGCTCAGCACCCACCCGGCCCGCCAGCATACCTGCCCGGTCTGCAGGGTACAGCGCTCTCACGTACTTATAGCCGAGCTGCGGGAGCGCCATGGCGATGGTGTAGAGGTGCCAGCACTGAAACAGCTGAGAGATGCTCCCCTCTGACACCGAGATCCCAAAGCAAACGCGCAACGCCAAGACTTCGGCCGATTCCGCGCTCCTCTCACTCGCTTATTGATCCGGGTGGACTGAGGTCAGGTCCTTCCAGATTGTCTCTGATTGCTCCGAGCACTTCCACTGATTGACATTTCTAGTCTCTCGGTGGCCCCTCCCATTTCTTAAACACACCATTCGTAACCCCTCTCTCTCGCTCTCTCTCTCCGTCGCTCTTCCTCTCTCTCCCTCTCTTTCCCTGCTCACACACGGTACCCACACTATTATCATCTTATTATCTCATGATCGAATTGTTTAGCCCATTTTCTATTCTCGTAAATACTGTAAATCTGCCACCAAAAATATGATCTTATTGAAATAGTTAGCTTATTCACACTCACAATATGTTTATATAATTTACACGTAGGTAATTAAAATGTTAACAAGATGTTAAAGTAATATATTGGTGATATAAACTTATTAATGTAAATAATATTATAATTCAAAATGTATTATTATTTTTAAATACTTCAAAACAAATTGCCGTTTAACAATTAACCTAATAGTTACTTCCTATTATTATACTTATTATTATGATTATTATTATTAATATTAAAAAAATTGTGATTTTACCACACAAT
>JAOUQT010000009.1:6153545-6179902 GCA_025769995.1 Xyliphius kryptos | reverse complement strand
GAGGTCAGGTCCTCCCAGATTGCCTATGATTGCTCCGAGTCCTCGCTGTGATTGACATATCTAGTCTCTCCTCTTGGTAGCCCCTCCCATCGCTCTCTCTCTCTCTCTCTCTCTCTCTCTCTCTCGCCTCGAGATTATTAGGTAATATCATATAATCTTATTATCATATCAGAATATATTTAGCTCACAAACTAATCGGATAAACACAATTTTGCAACAACGCTTCCCTTTGCCGAAAAAGCGCTTCGCAATACAAACAGCGACGAAAACAAAAAAGCTCGTAGAAATGTTTTATCATCTTGTAAGCAATAATATTTACGACTTAAATTCTGTTGAAATCATGATCATTATCACCACCACAAACACATATTATTAGGCTAATAATAATAATAATAATAATAATAATAACAAAAACAACAAAATAGTACTACTACTACTACTGCTAAAAAAAAAAATAATAATAATAATAATAACAAAAACAACAACATACTACTAGAAAGAAAAATAATAATAAACAATAAAAATGGATAAGAATAATAGTAAATGTAATGATAATAATAAGCCTCGAGTTGACAGAATTATCCTGAGGGTCGGTGTTACTAACTTGCTTGACACGATAAAAAATAAATTTTAACAGCCAACAGTTACATTTATTACACTAATTGTATATTATTCATATTCAGCAATATATAATCTGAATAAAATAAAAATACCTGCTTCTCGCCTGTTTTTATACATAGCTCTATATGCTAATAGCCTGCACAATTTCCGCAACACAATATTATCCAATTATCCGATTAAGCCAGTTATTTATTTTATTTATATTCATTTGATAACATTAGATATATGACATAAAGTATGTGTAAATATAATTTTAAATTAATTTAATAAAAGTGCTCTGAACGGAGAATTTCTCCGAGATGAGCTACAGCGGTTATATCAACTCAATGTGATTTCAGTCAATAAACTCTAAGTAGTTTAATTATTTCTAAACCAGCACCACTAGTATTCTATATCTAACAGGAAACAGCGCCCAGAAATAAATATATTCTTACAAAATAAACACACTAGTCTAATCAATTGATTAAAGTTAAACTAAATCAACAAAACCAGCAAGTTACCAAACGATCAATATCGTTATGAAATATTCTTAAATACTGGTTAATCGAATATTGATGGGGAACAGTTTATGCCACTGTTTAAGAAGTAACAATGTGGATCAGTAACAATGCAACCAGGTTATCTACAGCAAACTCATACCAGCTCAATCAGAATCTATAGCTTTTTAGAAAAATAGAAATGCTTTTTTTACTAATCATCGACATCTCTAGTTCATAAAAACACAAACTGTCAATCTATAGAGAGAACATTGTTTTCCTGACTTAACCTAGCTCCAATATTTCTTAATGTTTTGTTAACTCCATTTATATTAAGTTTTGAGGGGGGTGATTATTATGTATAGGAGACAGAAACAGAGAGTACACATTTAGGCTGGAGTTTTATTAGTTTACAAGCCCTAGTTTGCAGTATTGACATGATAATATCTGGGTTTACATGTTCTTACTATCATGGTAACATATCACTTTCCTCAGAAAGTAATCCCATATAACAAATAGACATTTTTTTCACAGTGGTTCTGGTTTTCCGCCACTGTTGGTGTTGCTAAATCATAGTGAATTTGGTAAAAAAAAAAAAAAACAGGACAAGGGTCTGGGCCTTTCTTTATTAACCAGACTAAAATACACTATACAATCCTCCATGGCTTTAGAGATTCAACCTTATTCCAAGACCTCATAAATCCTATCTCTCGCCAACATTGATCGAGCTCCTCTGGACCTGCACAGGCCGATGAGCCTAAATAAGCACTCCATTACCGGAGGGCTTCTGACTGCAGAGTTGTTATGCCAAGATTAGTGGCAGCCAATCTGACCTGTCAACATTGATTTGCACGCTGGAATCACTTGAAGGGGGGAGAAATGGTGTTTGCAAATTAATTGAACATCTACCCCACCACATACACCCATCTCTTTCTCTCCTCTCATTCCCTGTTTCCATCTGTCTTGCAAACTCTCGCTCTCTCCACTCTCATTTTTACTCTTAGCAGGCAAATGGCTTATTGAGGAATCAATACCTCCTTTTCCCTTTTAGCCAGAAAAAACAGCCCCCTTATGGAACATACAATAGACAGCTTCACAGCCAGTTAGATTTAAGTAATAGATACATTGCACTTGGCCAGACTGATCAGACAGCTCATTTTGTCCCTCTCCATTTATCCCTGGCCTGCTTATACCTTTGACATATACCAAACTTCTTTCATGTACTCTCTTTCCTCACTGGATGCTAGTAAAAAGGACAAACCTATTTCCGCTATTAACACTTAACACGAGTGATTTCTCTCTGCCTAAGGGTTACAGGTTAATAAAAGCCACACTCCGCTCTGTTTGTTTCCCTGTGAAGTTTAGTAGCTGACCAACCAAGCTTGTAATTACAATATTACAAAGACTGGCCCCAGATCTGTATATAAATCTCCCCATCCAATTACAAGATGTAATAATTCTGCACTCAAGCTGGTAATGAGCTCTAATGCCAGTGCTGGAGCTAATCCCCATCGGATGCAGCACAGATCAGATGTTGGCTTTGTCATTAGACTGGCAGAAAATCATTATTTCATGTTCAAATAGAAAATGAGGTTGGTGGGGAAGTTAATTTCTCCCCGCTCTGTCAAGCATGGACAAGAATTTAATGATTTAATTACAGTTGTAAGCTCTTCAGATCAGACTTAAATTGAGCAGGGATTTTTTTCCTCCTTCTTTCTTGTTCCTTTCATACAGACCCAGCACATCAAAGGTTTTGACATGGGTTCAGAATAATCAGAACGTCTGAGGCTTTTAGGAAGAGGGTATTAATACCTTGGTGCTTTGTTGGATGCTATTACTGCCACATATTTATCCTTAATACACTAGTAAGACAATGGCCTTTGAGTTGTGGAACATTTGTAGATCTATAAAATTATGCATGGAATAGATGACACACTGAATCTGTCATGGTGGAGCTCTAAAAACTGAACACTACTTAAATTAGTCAATTGGACTTTTGCTACATCAACTTAAACTATATTGAGGAGGCTTACGACAAGTGTAATTGTGGAATATTTTGCACTTTCATTCAGAAGAGCATTTACAAGGTCAGATATTGATATTGGTTGAGAAAACCTGGTTCTCAGACAATTTTTAAGTTCATATCAAAGTTGTTTGATGGAGTTATGGCCAGGCTTCCATGTTCACCCAATTATGCATTTATGTTTTTGGCAATGCAGCTCCGTTATCCTTAAACAGGACTAGACCTTCCCCAAACTGCTGTTTTCCAAAATGCTTTATTATACACTTGTGTCATTGGAACTTCAATGAAAATCCTCTAATCAATGATTTACCCTAAAAAAATCTCTGTATAACATTTGTAGGCATTTGCTGCAGCTACAGCATTTTTAAGGGTTTTTAAATTATTGTAGACCATAAATAGACATTTCCAAGATCTGTCTCAGCGTTGCTGTTGTTTCAGTTTGTTAAAAAGGTTCTTGGTGGGGCTGTGGGATAAAATCAGGGCTTTGCTCAGGGTGCAGGAGTTCATCCAACCTCAAACTTGACTTAAACTGAAACTACAAGTTTATGCAGCCTTACTTTCACAAACTAACAAAAATAAATTAGTTGAAATATGTTTTATAAAGTGTATTGACATTGCTTTTTACTTGGAAATATTAAGATGATTAAATTAAAAGCTGTATTAGATGTTTATATTCATTTGTCTACATAGTGTAATTAAAAGCAATACTATATGGTAGCAAATGGTGGTTAATATTGTAAAAGAATTGTGTTTATCATGTTTAGCTACTTGGTGAACAGGACGACACACAAAAGCAGTCACTCTCATTTGATCTCTTTGAACCTCTCTTGATAGGACAAACCTGACTGTCAGCTGCCTTCCTCTTTAAAGCAAGAATTAGGAAATCTTTTGTCTCCTGTGGTCTTGCATAACCTGCCAGTATTTCTGCTATGTTGACATCTGTCCACACCAGTCAGAGAAGAATATGTAAGTGTGCATTTAAATATTCACCACTTTCATATCTGTCAGTCAAAATGACAGAACTCCCTCTTGCCGTTATCTATTCAGAATTGACCCCTCATGTCCACTTCTAAAGAAAAGCTTACTTAGGAAGACAAAGGTTTTCATTTCAGATGCTTTTTCAATAGAAAATGCCCCCTTTTCTAGCATTGCTCCTAAAAGTAATGAACATAATTAGTATGTATAGGTTAATGAAACCTAAGTTTCTACGCCATAACAGAATGTTATGAAAATAAATGTGCCATGAGATGTACATTATGTGTAAACACTATACTAATACTACTAATAATTATAAATTCAAAAAAGCTTTAAATACTAAAGCTCCTGAGTTCAAAGTGACCCGAAAGTATAGAGCATCAAAACTAGAATGGTGTCTGTAGTTTTTTGAACTCTAGGTACTATTAAAAAGGGATTCGGGAGAAATCATTACAATGCCCAAAAGATACGGACTACTGCACTTGGTGGGCACATTATACAACCTTAGCAAATTTGGAATACAGTCCCATGCAAGTAACTAGCATAAATCCAAGATAATGATGATATTATTATTTTTGTTATTATTATTGGCAGAACGGCTTCTTAGTGGTTAGCATGTTAGCCTCTCAGCACTGGGGATTCCCGGTTCAGATATGGGTGGAGTTTCCATGTTCTCCCCATGTCTGCATGGGTTTCCTCCGGTGTCATGGGTAGATGTGTCTGAGAGGACGCACAAGGTGAAAATAATTCTCAGGAGGAGGAGGATGGAGTAGAAGAAATAAGGCACAAAAAAAAATAAGTGCATATGATGAAAATAAATAAATTAAATATTTATAAACAATATCAAAACAAAAAAAAATGGAGAAAAAAATATATACTGAAATTTTACATATATAAAGAAGTCGACTTTGAGAATACACTAAAAGAAGTGCCGCCAGAGAGCTTCCAGACTTACGTTTGTCTGCCACAAGCTCTTTCTAAAAACAAGAATAAAGCCCCTCCAGGTAGGTCGCATCCTCCCTAAATACACCCCTAGATTGGAACAAACCACTCCTTCACATGAAATAGGGGGGCTTTAGTGGACTGCACCAATAAGCTTATTAACAGTAAAACCATACATTTGTAGTTTATGGTAAAGTCATTAGGCGAACAATACATCAACTGATATAGTCCATAATGTAAGGCAAAGCCTACATCATTATAAAAAATACAAACAACATTTTAACGCCACCATACTCACTTCCGGAAAAGCGGGAAACCGAACATGTATTTAAATCGAAGATCCGAGCGGGTGAATCCTTTAAACAAACGCAGGTAAGTTATACATTATTGTTCCTAAAATAAGCGTTTTTTTGCCATAAATAATAAACTATATGACCGTATACAAACAGTGTGTTGTGCGGTTATTGAAACTTAAATAAATATGTTCTGTTCTGAGTGTAAAAAAAACTGTGAAGTGATCTAGTCCTAGCGCTAACTGAATTAATTCACTGTTGTGTTCGGTTGATGATGAGCTCTCTTAAAACAACACGAATAACGGATGGTGCAAGTTAAGTGGCCAGAAAACGAAATGTATTAACTTACAAAATTAAATTAAACAATAAGGAATCACCTACTCAGTCATCAATTATAAAAACAGCACTTTGCTGTAGTGGCGGTCAACATGCATCCCCGTCACATCCGGGTTCTTCGGTTTCCTCCCACAGTCCAAAAACATGGATTCCAAGTAAATCGAATCCTCTAAATTTCCCCATATAGTGTGTCTGTGTCTCTCTCTCTCTCTCTCTCGATCGAGGATGACGAGCTCTGCTTCGCACCACACTTTGCTTAAATCTTTCTGCGATTATTGTTTTACTCTGTAATGTTTATTAGAAAGTCTCTTCTTTGATACCCTTTGAAACTTTGCCTTAGTTGAAATAAAGCTGATTCAAAAAGTCAAAAAAAAAGTCTCTCTCTCTCTCTCTCTGTGTGTGTGTGTGTGTGTGTGTGTGTGTGTGTGTGTGTGTGTGTGTGTCCAGCAATGGATTGGCACCCTGTTCTGAGTGTATCTGCCCAGTGCCTGAGATGTTATCCCCTGGGTGGGCTTGGGGAACCCCACCGTGACCCTAGAAGAGGAATTATTATTATTATTATTATTATTATTATTATTATTATTATTATTATTATTATTATAACATCAACAATGAACTGTTTGAGTTTAAAGTGACCAGATGATGATGATAATAATAATAATAATAAAGCACGTTCGTCTCTCAGCATATGAATGAATGTGAATGTTAACTGCTCTGTAAAAGTAAAAAATTAAAGAAGCATCTCAATAAATCCAGTTTTCATTTAATGTTCCGATTTTTGAATGCAGAACATAAACATTCAAAACAAAAGAATTATTTTAGTTAACCTAGTTAAGTCCATCTCTAAGCTTGTGTGTTTTTGATTTAACCGCAGCCAAAGCTCTGTAAAGTTGTTAGGTTACATGTTTTGTGCATATGTGTGTTTTAGGAAAATGAATGCAATTGTGTTCGTGTTTGTTTTGAGCAAGTATGTTCTGATTGTGTGAGCAATTTGAGGATGTAGCAGACTGGTGAGATTTGTAATTGATTGCCTGCAGGTGAAGAAGCAAATGCTACTGCTGGGTTTCTAAACATATAGGTTTGTCTGATACACATGTACTTTTAGCAGTCAAATGATATTTTTCTTTCATTTTGTGTGTGTAGGGAGGAGGTTAAAAGGATTGTGTTGCATAAAGTAACAATAGTACGAGCAGATATGACAATCCATGTAAACTTTGTATGAATCCAGCACAATAGAGAGCTGATCCCTGAATAGTCAAGTACCATCCATTGTAATGTAAAACATGCTCAGGAGGAAAAAGACAATTATAATCTTTAGAGAATGATTACGATCTGAAATGAATGTGGCCCCTTCTCAGAAGCAAACCTCTAATACCCCCCACCCTCCCTTGTTGCTCATTTTTACCAGTGCAAAAATGAATCTTTTCCTATCTCTGGACAGGATAATCAGGTCTGTCCCTCACATCTGGTCTCCCTGTGGCGATAGCCACAAGCAAAAGAGAACAAGCTCAGTAATTAATGACTCTCACCCTTCAGCTGACATACTGCAGACAATAATGGATTGGCTGCTATCTGTTCTGACCATCCGTTAGTTCATGGGAACGTATCAGTATGCTGTACATTGAAAGGATGTAGAAGATTGGCATATAATGACATATAACATTGCAATGCTGAGTTTAACAAAACGACAGTAAACACTAAGTTTCTGTAGCTTGTCTGCATGGTTCACACAATGATTGAGCCATCACACTTATATATCTTTGTTGAATAAAAGTGTTAATATGTTGTTACTTTCTAATTATGTCACTTATGACCATATCTTCTCCTCTGGGACACGTTTGTCAGGTACTGATATTTATTGAGAATGTTTGAGTAGCACCTGACATTCCATGTTCAGTGGGTTTGGCTTCAGTGCTTTGTGCAGATCCTTTAACCTCAAACTAAGAAAATTTTTTTTAGAAAAAAGTGAAAAGTAGTATTGTTTAGCATATGCATGGTATTCTTTGGCTTCAACGTTCCCCCTTACTAGAATTCAATCCTAGTGCAATCAATCTTTTCATTTATTACCCAAAAAAGTCCACTGAACAGTACTCCCCTGCAACTTTTGTTTTTCTGGGATGGGGCACAGTGGTTAGCTGGTTAAGACAATGGACTCCCAGCATTGGGTATCCAGGTTTAAATACCAAAATAGGTGTAGTTTTCATGTTCTAGGCTGCTCTATATTGCCCCTATATAGTTTTTGTGTGAGTGAGTGTGTGCCCAGCGATTAGATTGGTGCCCTGCCCAGGGTGTATCTCCCAGGGTGTATGGGACCCTAGGATTAAGGATTAAGTGGAAGACAAAGAATGAATGTAAACCTTATTGTAACTTGTAGGACACAGGAATATATGGTTTTTACATAACATATTAGAATAAAATCTCTTAAAAGATCACAGCCCCAACCTGTTTAAAGACCACAAAAACAGCAAAGGTCAATTTGCTAAATTGTTACCATCTTGAAATTGTCCAAAGCTGTATTCTGTTGTGTTGCCAATACAACTGGTTAAATTATAAAACATATATCTTAATCAGTGGCAGTAACGGCTTAAAGGACTGGATCATAGACCAGATGGTTGATTGTTGCCAATTTACCACTTAACTGCGGGGTGCTTGTTTTAATGACCTTTGGTTACTTTAAAGTCTCTTTAAATAAGTGTGCCTGCTGAAATCTGTAAATGTACATAATTAGAAAGGGCGTCCACATAACTTTAACCACTTCACACAAGTCAGCAAGGGGCTTCTACAGCTAATAAGGCCTTTAAAAAGGTTTAGCACACTCATGTTAACCTTAATGTTTAATTTATTTTTGAAACCTTAAATATTTTGCTATAATAAACTGAATACATGATCTGGTTCTGCAAATATCCCTAAACACACACGAGAAAAGTCAAATGCATAAATCATTAGCATAAAGGCATTATAATATGAATAAAGCAGAGTTCACTCTTCTCTTTCGCTGAAGATTAATATATATTCATACTGCATTTCCCAGATCAGGTTCGCTACCCGACAATCCACAGCTATTAATATTTAAATGCTGTTTTTATAAGTCAATAGTGCGCGTGAAGTGTTTATGCCGAAGTGATATTAAAGATCTCGATAAGTTTCTCCTGAGAGCTGCACTTGAGTGGCTGCATCCTGCCGGCACTTGTGATCTGTGAAATCCAATTTAACACAAAGCAGCCCTATTTACAGAGAAGCCACAGATAAACATACCTGAATGACTTCTGTCCAGAAACATTTAGCTCCAGAGCTTTGTATTCTGTATTTTGATGCTTTCGCTGGAAGTTGGCTTGTCCCATAGACAGGGACCAGAAGTTTCTTTGACCCCCTTACTCAAAACCTGAACCTTAATCAGACCTTTGTGATCATATAACTAGCCTTCATATAGTTACAGAACGGTGAGGAGGAAGACAAAGGTAGAAACTGGAAGCATGTCTCAATACTGTATATATTGTTATAGTTCGACATATCGTCATCATTGCTCTGAGCACACTGTGAACTGATTAGCTCTAGCCACTTTTTATGCTAAAGCAACACGAGTGCTGTGGAAGCTAACAGCCTCTAAAAGAATATCATTACTGCATATGGGATGAACAGCAGAATCGCCATAAAGTGCCATAATTACCACATTACACTTCACTTTATTACCATCTCCCCCAAGATGCAGGTAGCACCAGCCATTGATACCCCTCCCTCCCATTGGCCCCTTTACTCTACCCCTCACCCCGACCTACACATTTACATACAAATTGAGGAGTTTTATATTTATTTATTCGTATTAATCAGTCCCGTGGCGGGAATCAAGCACCGGCACTCCATCAGCGTTTAAATACATTTCGGTGACATTTCTTTTCCTGCTTCAGTACGATAGGAGTGAGCAGGGGGATAATGTAGCCATGATTACTTTTTCCATTGAAAGGACAAACGCTTTCATTTTTCCTGTCATCTTGAATAAGTGTTAAAGAGGTTTTAGGGCCTTCAGTGTGTGCTCGGTATGCAGAGTGAGAGCAGTATGATGATGGGCGTATTAAATAACCATTAGTGGCCAGGCTCAGAGCCATTAGTACATCGCCCCTCCTCTGACTAGATCTCAGCATTCAGACCCAGGAGCACTTCTCACTCTCATATCTACCATTTTCCAGCATCGGACTCACATATCTGTCCTTAACCAGCATTGGCTGCTTCTTCCTTTATTAAGCAATGACAACAGGCCATTAACACTGACCTGAAATTCTGTTTATCAGCACCGAAAACACAACATACAAGAGAAACATGAAGGAGTCTGATTAAGGGTTCGCTTTGGGGGACTGTTTGCTGGCATGACTTAAGTTTCCACAGAACAGCTCATCAGTCCATATTAATACAAACAACCCTGCAGATCATTAGAAAATAAAAGTGCCATTTTTTGTTAATGTTTTTTGAGCAAAAAAAAAAGAATCTTCAGGCAACAGCTGAATGATTTTTGAAAAAAAAAAAAAAAAACATGGGAGGGAGTGTTAAGTTATTACGTTTTAATAAGAAATAAAAAAAATAAGATAAATGCATATCTGTAATAATAATAATAATAATAATGTATTATTATTAATGATAATAAATATACTTATTATTATTATTATTATTATTATTATTATTATTATTATTATACATAGTCTACATCCCTGTTCTTCCAAAGATAATTATTTAGTTAATTTATGCGATTCAACTGCCAAAAAGATACAAATATGTTTCCAAGCTGTGTATAAAATACTAAAATACTGAGGATACTGCCTCAGTGACACTGTTTTTAACCACTGAGGGTACACTAGCTTAGTTTTCACAGTTTAGTTTATCTACACACATTTGTTTTCTATTGTATTATTTTTGTTTGTTTCATCCTGTTAATCATTGATGCAAATGTGTCAGTTGGGAATAACTATTTTTTTAACAGCTACTAAAACATCTGATTACGCAATAATAGATTATTTTTCAGTGGCTTACTAATAAAACCCTTTAGAAATTTATTCAGATTGATCGTACATGCCATTTCACATATAAAGGTTTGACCTTTGATTAAAACACTGTATTTTAGATTTTGAAGGTTATCTGTGACGATCACCTTCTGTTTTTAAAAGCAAACATTTTTTAAAGCTTTATTAAAATCCTTTGCTCGAATGACCATAAATGTTTCCGTCAGCACAAATAGTCAACAACTGTGCATACAATCTTTACTGAGCAGCATGACAAATTTGTTAAAAATGTTTTTGAAATAAAATAAAATTCCCGTGATTTATCATGTTGAACTATTTTCTGAATAGATGAGGACTGCTGTGAGATTGATGTGTTGTGAAGTGCTGCCTGAATGATGACTGCTGCTAAGATCTGCTTAAATTTAAAAAGAAATACTTCAACTGATTTTTAAAATGTGTTAAAATACACTACATGAGCATAAGTGTGTAAAAACCTAAAAATCACATTTCATTACAAAACCATAGGCATGTGTTCTACTTACCTGTGAAGGCTTTCCACAAGCAAATCCATGTCGGTGTCTTTGGGTATTGGTGCTCATTCAGTCTAAAAAGCAGTTGTATAGTGAACACTAAAAAGAGAAGAAAACTAGTGTCCTAGTATAAAATAAATTTTAATTAAACGTAAATACTTGAATAAAATAATTATGAAATATAATAAATGCAAAACCAGACACCTATGTTACCACACAGCCTAATGGTAATAACCAAACGCAAAACGTGACAATTCTACTTTGACTGCGACCTAGAATTTAACGGAGGGCTAAATTGACATATAAGAGCATTCACTCCTAAACAAACATTTTTTTCAAATTTACTTCAGCTCTTATAAACACATAATTCAAACTTAGCTTATCATGAAGAAAACAGGCAAACCTCACAGAGAATTAACCCTGAACCTAATTAGGAGTCAAATTTAGAATCTGCAAAACCCTTTTGTCAATTACAAATTCTAAAAAAATATATATATATATATATATTTATAATTAAATAAAAAAGTTTTCATGGTGTGCCGGGAAAGGTACAGTAGCTGTGACATTATCAATATTTGAGAAGACGGGAAACTTGGTGCTTGCTTTTTTGCTTTCAGATCCTTTCCCTTTCTCTTGCACTCTCTCGTCATACAAACTTTAGGTAGGTCACACAATTACTTTCCCAGTTGTTAGACAGAGCAAAGGGGACGTGAAAACAAACTAGCATCCACTCCAAGATTGTGAGCCAGACTTGCTGAAGCCAGGCGCTTTCTTCTAAGTGTCAACTGTTAAAAGCATCCTAGGGTTGTGTGTTAAAAAACAGTGTACACATACTTCAACTGAGCATTTTCTTTTCTCTCCTAGTAAACATTCCTTCTTATGACTGTGATTTCTAGTGGAATAGGGACCTGGTGTCAACTGAACTACTTTCAAATTCTGTAGCCAGCTAAGCAATGTACTTAAAAAGCTGCCAGCAGTGTAGCATCACAAAAGCCACACTGTCTACAGGGTTTTGTTCCATCCCAAATGTGAAAGTAAATTTATTACCGTTGTTATTTATGGTTGTTGGATATTGTATTTCAAGCTCATAGGCCACTTATATATGTACATATAGAGTTTACACCGTTCCCATCATTTCTGACCGCAAGTGACACTGCAAAAGGAAAGTTAAGTCATAATTTTATATTCAACAATGTTTTGGTTATGACCACATTTGGCACTTTGGGCTTTTAAAAAATCACCTCTATTATGTTCTGTGGTAAATAAATTTGTTTAGAACCTAATGTTTTAATCTGTGCATATTTCCCCCTTTACAGAGCTATGCTCTCAGAGCTATGGTCTGTACGTTTTTGTTTATTAGTCAAAATACTTATATTTTAATGCTACTGCCCACAGAGTTGATGTTGGAATGCTCTACTAAAGTAAGATTATGAAGGTCATATTACTTGGTTTGTTTCTGTTATTTTAGGATTTTAGAACAGGAGATGAAAATGATCCAATAGTTATTTTCTTCTTTAAGAATATGTAGGTTTTAGAATACAAGTTATATAAAAACCCGACAAACGTGTTTACAACAATAAATAAAGTCAAAATATAAAATAACCTAACTTGATTTGTTCAAGACCATGTCAGTCAATTTATATCTTTAAGTGCCCAATAGCATTAGCTTGCATGCTAAAATATTGGTATTGCATTTATTAAGCTTCGTCATAATGCAGAGAAGTCCGTGATGTAGAAGAGAAAATGTGCACAGAATAAACCTTATGCCCAAAAGCAATAAAGCATGCAAAATCCATGACGCTATCACCTTTTTGTTACACAAATGAGGTAATGACCATGTTTTTAGCAAAGTGCAGATGGCTTTCTTCCTGCAGTCATACACTCATACACACAAACGTTCTTCCAATGATGAAAAATCCTAACCTAAATCTTAAACTAAAGGTATTTAATTACTTAGACATTGCCCTGGAGTTCTTTGTGACCATATAGACCATATTTGTTTGTGAACCACTCCATTTAAATGTTTTTTAAAATACAGTATTGAATCTTTAACATAATTTGTCTATGTTAAATCGCATCAGTTAAATCATAAATTGCCCCTATTGTAGTGTTGATTTAGCTGAAAAAACAGCCATTGATAGATAATTGTCCTTCAAAAAAATAAGGTCACACTAGTCTCATTACATTGCTTAACCTCTAAACTAACCGCTACACTTAAAGCTTCACATTATTTTGCTGCTTACAAAGATAAAACAGTTGGAGCATCCTAAAGCTTGAAATAATAATAAAAAAAAACTTTATTTATGAAGTTATCTACACTTAAAACTTCTATATAAAATTTGGGGGTTTGAGGTAATTTTGCTGAAATATAGAAAACAAGTTTGCAGATCATAAGTACCAAACATATAACTGTATTTTAGCATTTATTGCTAAATGAACTTTTATATATTTTTAGAAATGTTTAGGAAATTGTGCGGAAATTTGTGAAAACATGTCTGAGGGTTCATCCTGCAGTGCTGAATTACTCAGTCATGTGTATACTTGTGTGCCCGTAAAATATGCAGTGCTTGCTTTTTTGTTAAATTGGTTACAATGAATAAAAATGTTATGTCTAGTAAACTAGAGACTGAATATTAGTCTCCTTCTATAAAATGCTAAAATTAATTTGTTGTGATATATATTATTCACCAGTAAACATATAAGAAAAAAAAATAATGCTGTTTATGAAGATTCAGGATTGAGAAGAGTGTAATTTGTCCTTTTTAAGATTGAGAAACATTTTTACTATTGAAGAATGAATGCATGTGTGATCAAAGTGGTTATGCTGGGCTGATGCATGAACCTCAGAAACCACAATCCGAAACGGTTCTTCATTTATTTGTTTATTTTCCTGCATATGCTGTTTTAATGTGTATATATTCTATTTTTAACAAGAAGATGTATATAAAGACATTAGTTGAAGCTGGAATTTAGTAAGACCTGACTTATAAATACAGTACATAGTTTCATCATAATAGCAAAAAAAGGTTTGGAAACTTTACTCAGTACATAGAAAACTTCATACTTTTACTTTTAAGTATAAAAATTCTAGCTTTTATAATCGTTACAACTCAAACCTTAGAATGCCAGTCTGTCTTTTGGACGTTTTGGGTGCATTAGTCTCCCCTTAATTTACTGTCTACATTTTTTTGACCAGTTATATTTGCGATTTTAAGATACAGCCCTATCGGAGAGTGTATTTTAGAAAGTATGTCTTTTTGCGGTTGAAAATGACACTGATTTTTCATTTAAGGCAGTAGCAATCTTAGATGTTTTGTATTTTAAACGATATGTCGGAGGAGGGCGTAACTGTGGCTTAGTGGTTAGCACGTTCGCCTCTCAGCACTAGGGATACCTGGTTCGAATACCGATCTGGGTGGGGTTTCGATGTCCTCCCAGTGTCAGTGTGGGTTTTTTCTAGGTTCTCCGGTTTCCACTCACAGTCTCAAAACATGGATTCAAGGTAAATTGTATGCTATAAATTGCCCCATATAGTGTGTGGATGTGTCGGTGAATGTGTGCCCAGCGATGGATTGGCGCCCTGTCCTGGGTGTATCTGCGCAGCATCCGAGATGTTCTCCCCTGGATGGGCATGAGGATCCGCGTGCCCATAATTGATGGATGGATGGATAGATGGATGTTGGAGGGGTACAGATGCCAAATTAGCTAAAATGAACTAAAAAGGGCAATTATTAAAGCATGAGAGTAATAACTGCTAAATGTGGTGCTATTAAATGACATTTTTATTTTTAGCAGCTGCATTATATTTTTGTGTCCATATTCAGCATTTCAATAGGTTGATTCCACTGCTTTTTTTAAAACTATTTTACTACTAAATACTAACTGTCATAAGCATTGCTATTTGTCAGTGTCCTGCACAGTACATGGCCTTTTTTTACTGTATTACCCTGCTTGCCGAAAAATGCTACTTAGTTTAATTTTTTTAGTAAGTAAAATAACATTTCTGCTAAAATGAAAGTTTCTGAGTCATTCAGAATTCTTGGATGCTTGTTTAAAATGGCAGCTGTTTCGGTGCTACTTAAAGCACAAGTGGCTTACACGAACTCAGCAGGCTCAATACAGCAGTTAACATGATGATAATCCTTATTTTTTTTTCTTCTAGGCTGCTTCAGATCTGGCTCTAGATATCATAAAGCACATTAGTTCCACTAACTGTTATCTTTGCCGTGCTGTGCAAAGACAGCCTGATGACCGTGAGGCACAGCATGACTACTAGATCTGGGTTATATTGCTGAAGACTTGAATTTACTTCATCAAATATCCAAGACTTTACGTCTTCTGTTAATTTCTGATGATCCAGCATCGGCCTGCAGACCCCTAGATCAGTTGCCCTTCTCTGCCACTCGCATTACTCCCCCATTAACACTTTAACTAGCTGCTTCCCTGCTGCGCTGATGTAAGGCTAACTTTCCCCTCCCAAATCATGAACCACCCCATTATCAGGCAAACTGAAAACCTGATCTCAGATCAGCACACCAGGGCTACTTCTATCAACATCCGTGATTGTTGAGCCAGCTGTGTGGATCTATACTTGTTCAGGACTGAGGGCCGCTTAATCCTATTAACAGCACCCCTTCTGAGTGAGAGAGGGGTGTGTGAGGGCTGAAACCAAGCCCAGCAGCAGCCAAAAGAGCAGCAAGAGGCCTACTCGCCTTGCCGCTTAACTGGGTTTAGCTCCACCGCAATGCCTGTGTAATTTCAGTCTTTTTGTTGTTGTTGTTCACATTAAATCCAATCACATACATGACAGATAGATCACAGAAAAAAAGAAGAAACGGAACAAGCCAAGTGAGGTAAAGAGCCTAAAATGTTTGAGAGCTAAAAGATCACTGATGGCAACCGTTAACCCAGTGGTGGTGTTGTGTTTCAAGAAGTTTGACACTTTAGCAAGCAGTAAAATGAGTGATGAGTGTGTACACTTTGTATATACGATTATACTTGCGGTGAACCTCTCTCTACGGTCCGTATTTAAGCTTTGGTTCAGTTATGTTGTGGAAATTGCTTTGGTGCACATTTGCTATATTTCATCAATGCTTCCCTGTGTTGTTTCAGTGTAATTTGATTTATCATTATTATATAAAATCTGAGCTCACATGTTCTTGCTGTTCAAGCATGCAAATGCCAGCTCTCCATAAATCAATGTATATTTAACATACATGTATAACTGAAGTAACCAAAGTTTCACTGAGTGCAATGATTTTTTTTTTCTCTCTCAAGTTCTCTTGGTGGTTCTGTTTATCTCTCTGCGCTTGGTGTGCGAAAGGTAATCTTCAAAGGCGCCAGTTTAACTCTTTTACAATGGGCCCTTAAGAAGATTGAGATAGCAGTGGTCATTAAGTACACTTTTATTTCTGAAGTGTCTCCTCGCCTGCTCGCATGACAATTTGGTGCACTGTTATAATATGAGTGGGTCTCAGGGAAAGCCTGTTTTATTTCATTATTTGTTATGAACTATATTTCATATAGACCAATACGCTTTCTGGACAATGAATATAAAGTACGGAGCTGTGTGTGTGTGTGTGTGTGTGAGTGTGTGTGTGCCCACAGATATTTGAGACTTCTTACATTGAATTTTCAATCGTGCAGTGACATCCCAGCCATTTCCCATGCCTGCTTACTGGGCCGGTGTCTCTTAGGACTCTGTTTATTATTCAAATCCAGGGAGGATTTGTTATTGCAGTTTTATTGCATTAGGTATGAGTGATGGAAAGCAGTGAAAGGCTGCGGTTGGACGGCACTGGCTGTCACTGCTGCTGTGTAAATCTGGTTGACACATTTTTCGCTCAGATCAAATTTCAATATTCAGGCTGTGGTGAATCAGATGCAAATGATGTATTTTTCATTTTCAGCACTCGTGCGAAAGTACATCACTTCACATCAACAGCCCTTATTGTCAGAGCGGGCCGTCCCTGTTTCCCCATGACTCCGCTTAAATCATATAACCATTATATAGTTACAGTTCAGATTATGAAAATATGAATGCAAATTTTGTCTAGTTATGTTGTTATTGTCTAATACACGCTACTCTTAACAGACACCACATTTCATATGAAAAAGACTTCTTCTTTGTCTAGACACAGTCCTGCCTCGTTTGTTTAGTTCTAGCACGCCGCGAGACTCAGTTGTAACTTTTCGGTACCTGAAGGACTGGTAGCTTCGTTGGTTTCAGAGCAAGGCTATCAAGCCTGATTAGTGGGGCGTCAGCTCGGTGGTTTTGCCCTTAAGCTACATTGTTCGCATGACAGCAATACCTCGTCCCTTATCGACTTGCTTCCTTTTTAAAAGCTTCCCTCCTCTGGTCAGCGTGGGCACTGAGGAGGCGACTGCCTGCGCCGGCCTCTGATTCGGCTCTGTCTCGCCGGCGGCAGTGTGTGAAAATTGTGTTTGGGAGCACAGGTGCCCACACTAAGTGTGTATCAATGGCCTGTTAACCAGGGTGCTCAGATTGAAGTGGGAGGGTTGTAATTAGAGGCAGAGCTCTTTTGTTGCTGCATGAAAGGCCAGCGGGGGGTGGAAGCACAATGCGGCATGTTGCTGAAGCTCTCTGAGTAGCACAGTGTTGTGGGAGATTATAAGTACTGTGAAGCGTGACTGGTACGGGAGAGCCGGCCCTCGGTGGCCTCTCTGCGGGCTCTCTGCCTACAGCCCCAGGCTTAAGCTCAGCCTGAGTGATCTATACTTCTGATTACTCTACTAACACTGTCTGTTTTGTCAGTCAGGCCAAAAGATAAGAGAATAAAAAAAAAAAATCATGCAGGTTCGGTTGGTGTCTCCCCTTGATATTTCCATATTTTGTGTGGTGGAATGATGGAAACACACTCCACAGGGTCATTAAGCTTAACAGATACTTAATGTGAATAATAACAATAATAACAATCTTGTATAGACACCAAAACAAATGGTTGACATTGTTGAGAATTTAAATAAAGGCAGACATAATTAAATGTATTTTATTTTAAGCTTTAAAGGTGCAAATGATTTATTCAGTTTGATCATCTTCCGAAGCTTAAAATATAACATTAAAATTCTTAAGATTTGAAGACAGCCTCAGCATACGTCAGACTAAAATGAAATGTATGCGTGACATGACATCTAACAACAATCACTTCGTACTGCTGTACTGTGTGTGTGTGTTTGGTGCTTTGTGTAGATAGCTCTCAGCTGTGCTGTACTAATCACTCTACATTTGACCTCAGGCTAAATCAGCAGGACCATCCATTCATCATCACTCCAGCTGGAGAGGGACTGTGTGGCGTTACAGGACAGCCCAACATGTGACAGCTGAGCCCCCCAAACTGGGATCCCCGAAGAGGGGGGATAACTCAGGCAAGTCACACACCTACACACCCTTACATGATGTATTCTGTTTGGGACAGCCCCAAAGCCAACAAGAGCTCTTATCTAACAGTGTGCAGAGGAACCATTGTCTGATAACCCTGCTTCCCCCATGACACCCCCGCTGCCCATATAGTGGGGGATGTGTGATGTGGATTGAGAGCCAACCCACACAGGTTAAGACCTGAGCTCTTGCAATGGACCCACTCGCGTTGATGCTCATTAGTGAACTTTAGAAAGAGATTTAACCTCACACTGAGTTCTCAGGCGGGACATCTTACACAAGACCCCCGTCATGCCATGTCAGGCATGGGCAGGTTCCACACCCACCCACACCCACACTCACTCTCATACGCCCACAGGGGTCCGCTTTGGGCTTGTTCTCAGGCTGTGCCCTGCTCAGTTGGTTTGCATCTACCTACAGGAGGTCAGAGGGCTTTCATGGTACTCATCCTGGCTGTATAGTGACCCACCACCCCTGCCGCATCATCTGCTACAGTCATTAGCCTAATGGCTACAGAAGGGCCATGGAGTGTGACTAATTCTGTGCCACCATTCATCTGTGTATGTGCTAATGACTTTTTTTAGGCCATATGTTTTTTCATTTTGGATAATAATAAAAAGTTATGTCCCATTCCATAAACTTATAAGAAAAACATGTATATAATTTACAGGTAATGGGATGCTTGCAGCTTTAACTCCTGGCCTCCACTTTGTCACGTAGGTACACACGTCTGTGAGGTTTTCACTAGGATTTCCCTCCCTCATTTTCCACCGACCATTAAAACCGTCTGTCTGTTCTTCTCTGTAAACCTGAGATCACTTACAGCACTTTAGCACCCAAAATTCTGAGATCTTTTAAGCATAAGTCTGTTTTAAACAGCTTCCTCTCCCGGTGGACAACAAAAACATCTTCACATCACTAACTGTTTACTTTGATGATTTATGCATCAGCTAAAAAGGTACTTCTCGCTATACAGTACATTTTAAATACCACTCAATGTTGGAGTCTTTATAAGAAGAAAAATTCTTGTCCTCTTCTGTAGTTAAAAGGGGAAATTGTTATTCCCATTTATATGCATCAGTCACTGTCAAAAAAAAAAAAAAAAGAGAGCGCCCACACAACCTTTACATTTACTTCATAGAAAGTGAAATCTTTTTAAAGCACTAGAAAGATTCAGACTTTCTCTGTGCATGTCATCTATTTAAGTCATTCTGAAGTAGAAGGGTCCATTCAGTTGTTTAGTTACGCCTTTTGAAGTCGCTTTTCAGGTCATTAGCCCATTTCCCTTTCAGCCAGATTCTGCATGACAGCCATTTTAGCTCAACAATGACCGTTAATGAGTTAACGCTTCTGTTGCATTCTCTGTTTTCATACAGCGCTGGCCTGGGAGGCCCACGGGCTCGCTCTTTATTGGCTGTCTGACTTTTTATTGGGTATCATAACAACTCCAAGCTGTGGGAGGGGACACTGAGGTTTGAAGTTAACACAGTCTGAGAGAGGTCATGCCAAAGTTGAGAGGTCAGTGCATTGTTGTGCTGCCACTGAGAAGTGTATTTAGGAGCCTGTAAACAGTACTCATCTCATTTAGCTAAGTTGCCTTCCCCTGCTAGCCTTTTGTGTGTGGTTATTCAAGTAGCCAATTACACCCCAAGCTTCTCAATAGGGTTAATTTTTAGACCGCTTTGTGCTCCTTGTGTATCGAGTGCTCCTTGATAGGCGAAAGGGCTAAGTAATTGATGATCATTAAGGGCTGTAAAGCTGTTTGGGCTTTGGAAAGTGATTTGTGAATGAAGACAGATGCAGCGCTATAACAGCACTTCTCTGGAGACCATTGTCAAAGTGAGAATGAAATGGGAACTAAGCGATTTGACTGGCACTGTGGAGCTGACCTTCAGCTCTGTGAGATTAAGTAACGCTGAGATAATGAACCGAGAGGCATGGGGTCTCACATATTCTTGTACTTCCTGAAAAGCCCTACGCTCAACTGTTGTACAGTGCATCTCAGTAGTCCAGTTTGTCATTGAGTCAAAATGGTAAGAACTGTGGCTTTTACATTACATGTCTCATTGTTCAATTTCAATTTTTTACTCAGATCAGAGTTTAGATGGCTTTACCGTAAACAAATCTGTTGTCATTGATGTACTTCGGCATCAGACAGTCGCATCATCTTAAAGCCAGATGTCACAATTGTGCCATCTCGGTCAAACAAAAGTGCCAGTAGGTCATGTATGCAGTTCTAAAGAATGACATACAATTTATCAACTGAACACGATCAGGTCAAAATGAGAAAAAATAAAATGGCAGCTTTTGTTGTATGAAGGTGTGTGTGAGTACAAGCTGTTAAATCAGCGCCATGATTCAGCTGACCCATGGAAACAAAGTAACATGCATTTCAATCTGACTTATTTTTCATGATCCATATAAACAATTAGACGTTATTTTTTTTCCAATTTGATGGTTATCAGATTCAGGATCAATTATATACAATATTCAGATTGATATATCTAATGTTCACACAGCAATAACACAAAAAAAATCAGATCTGCATCACATGAGGGCAGAAAATTTTAGTCACTCCACAGCGTGGTTTTGTGAAACTAATATAAATTTTATCACATACAATTTGGGCGACATGGTGGTTTAGTGGTTAGCACCTTCTCCACTCAGGTGGAGTGGATTTTCCATGTTCTCGCTGTATCTGTGTTGTTTTCCTTCAGGTTCTCCAGTTTTGTCCCACAGTCCAGATTCATGGATTGGTTTGCTCTTATCTAAACTGCCCCCATATAGTTTAGCCCCCCCGGCCCTACTCACTAGTATAGTGTTACGCGGGACATAATTAGATGAGAAAATTACAAATGTATCCTCTGTCTACCAATGTTCAAAGTCCTTTCAGAAACCTTTTTTGCTCCTTCTGTACATTAGGACATCATTCAGCCGACAATCCAGTCAATGATTTATTTTGCGTTCAACCATTAATTGTTAGCGTAAAAAGTTAATGTGCATTAATGTAAAACGAGATAATCTAATGCTCACACACTATGTAATGTAGTAGATCTTTGGTTAAATTGCATAAAAAATCCTAATTCAAGTCTAATACGCTAAAATCACTAGGTGTAAATGAGGTCAAAAACTTTTCCTTTCTCGTTCGCCTGGTTACTTCTTTCTGCACATCTGTGGCCCATATGAAGGGAGAAAAACAAAGAAAACAATCAGCTTGGCTACTGTTGGCCTTGTCACTCAAGTGTGGTTTAATCTTAATGGAATCAGGCTTAGAAAAGAGGAAGACCCTGGAAGATCACTTCAGCCTGGGAGGCCTGGAGAGACCCCCTCTTCATCCTGTCTGTCCTCTATCCACACATCTGTCTATCAAAGCTTCTCTCTTTCCTTCTCTCCTCTCCCTTCCTCCCCGGTGCACATCTCCTTTTAAACTATACTTTGTTCGATACTGCATATGCTTCTCTCCAGGAGAGTGGCCCACAGAGAATCTGATCTCTCTAGTTGAAAAACAGTGAGGCTTGCTTTTCTGCCTTATCGGCTGATTTGCTCCCACTTCCTTACTGCCTCAAATATTTGCAGAGCCAACATGCCATTCAGTTTGTGTGTAATTGACGCAGTGATTGTTGCCACTACAGAAGAACACACATCAGTACAATTTGCAAGCATCCTTTTTTTCATTTTTACCAAGTTAACCTAAATGTGTTGAAGCCCAGGGCTCTGCACCTGGCTTAAAAGAAATGACAGCAGCCGTAAAAAGAAATAGACACAGAGATCTAACCCCTGCCCTTTAAAGAGCAACAGATATAAATCACTGACAAATACAAGTTCATTTTCCCCCCCTCTTGTGTGTTGACAGATCGAGGCTTCCCCTCATTTTTCTTTTTCCCAGCCCTTTAAGAAATCGATGAACTGCACCACAGGCAGCTATCACTTCATCTGAGCACATTAATCAAAAGCAGTGTTATCAGTGTAGCTGCAGCTTTATTATGTAGATCTGATTAATGCCAATGATAAAAGGCAGTGGGATTAATCAGGGATCAGCTCTGACTGATAGAGTTTTCATTAAAGGGGGAATAGTACATGTGTTTTAGGAGATTTCTGTAGAAATGGGAGAGGATGTGGATTTCCCAGTCAACAGTGAACCCAAAGCATTTCGCCCAAAGGCCCCAAATCTAATCAGAGAGATGAGGAATAGGCTGCAAAAATTAAGTGTAAATTTCCTGGGATAGATCCAACTGCTTAAACCTCTGTTACCATCGACGTGTGCCTTGCTTAACAGCCCAAACAAAAAGCTTTTGTAACTCTGTAGCCATGTGCCAGTCATTTTTAGTGTGTAATCAACTGGAACATTGGGAATTAGATTTTAATTACCCTTTGCATACTCAAAAACACACCTGCTAATGTAGGGCAACCCGCCTTCTGCACAATAACTTACAAATCATTCTTTGATTATGATTTAGCCGATGTCATTAGGTAAGTGTTCAACATTGTTGCATTATGTTACTGTAGTGTGACTCATGAGTTAAAAGCCACATTATAAAGCTTTGATCAATCACGAGGCTTTTTTACAAAGATAAAATCAATAAAAGGAAAGTATAATGATATTTACTCACCTGTTCTAGCTGGAGATTGTACATCAGAGAAACAGGTATGACACAACTATAGCTTATCGCCTGCTTTCTGTGCTGGAATGAAAATACAGTTGCTCGAAACAAAAGAGGCACAAGTGTACATAAAAGGAGTCTTGATAGCAATTTGGAACACTGTGAAAAAAGTGTACCAATCTAAGATTTACACAAATATACGTTATTCACATTTACTGTTCACGCATAATCTTTACTATTTAACTGAAAGAATGTGGACAGTTAGTCAATGCATTTATTCCAATGAGCTATTTAAAAAAATTAACCCCCTTCAATTTTCAGCTGTAGCAGCTTTTACAAGATTTTCATACCTGTTCTGTCAAAAATGCTTTGGTACTGTTGATGAGAACACCTGGCAACATTCCAGGTTATCCTGAAGGTATTCGTTTCAACTGAGGTCAGGGTCCTTTGCAGGGGCACAAGAGTTCCTTTACAACAGGGGTTTTTATAATTAACAAAACAAAAATTAAACAAGTAGTAACAATAAGACTCTAACTGGCACTACACTAAGACGACAATAAAGTATGCAACACTGACTAAATAAAGAAGAATCATCTTTATTTACCACCCTCATTTGCACTGTGGTTGTCATTTCTGAGACCCAATGACCATATTAAAAGGACCTATAATAAAGCTCACATTTAAAAAAGCAATATGTTTTTCAATTCTGTGCTTTATTATAAATTTTCAGCCCTTAAAACAACTGGTTAACTTATTATATGGCTATTATTAAGTTTTAAAACGAATGTGTGCACTAAAGAGCAGATTTAAATGGTCCTGTTTTCAGTCAGAATTAATTTTATGGATTTCAATTTATTTTTATTTTAGGCCCTAAATATTAAAAAGATTTTATTGTAACTAAACTAATCAAAAAACATAGAGAAGAACCAAAAAAAAATATTATTCTCTACAGCAAAATGATTAGACAGTATCACATTTTAGACTTTATTGATGGATTTGGAAAAGGACAAGATTGTAGGCTGTAGTGTGAACTTCACACTCTAATAAAACAAGTATAATTTCTTATTTATTAAGCACAGCGATGAATACTGGTAGGCTCATGAAGCGGATTAGCATTTGAGTTGTAAATATATTATTAATAAAACATAAATGCATAATGGTTTGGGAAAAAAAAGGTTCCATATGTTGTTTAAATTGTTTTGTTTAATGATAAATGGTGTCATACAGTTCATTTGATAATAAAGAAACTTTATAGGTTATAAACAAGGTCAAAACATTTTGGCTCATTTTGAGATTAACGATCTTAGGAATACTTTTATTTGCAAAGCTTGTTAACTAATTTGATTTACTTACTTAATCATAATACTAAATTATGTTTTATGTTATCTCGTAATAGTCAGAGAAAAAAATCATGTATGTTTACATAAATCCTAAATAATATTGGTGCTGTGAAAATAGTTTTCTAAAGAGGAGCCATTACACACTGTGATTCTTGGTCAAGGTTATTCCTGTGATGTGAAGGGTACTGGCTTCAGTTAAAGTTTACTGTAATTATCCACACAAAGGCCAGGCCTAATTGTCCTGTAAAGTAATCCAGTGGCAATTGAGGAAAAAGGATCCTTTCTCCTGACTAAGGTGATCAATCTTCATGCTGTCCCAGAAACACAAAGAGGGTTCAGGCAGGTTGACCCATGATATATAGTCATGTATTGTATTCTTCTGTGCAGACCCGAACACACAAAGGAAAAGTTAACCTGAGTAACTCCATTGTTGCTGTTGACTTGGATCCACGCAGAAGCTAGTAATGAAAACATTGCATTTGTAACTTTTGTAACATTTTTATTCCATATTCTTCTAATTAATCAAATTGATCTTTTGTAAATACTGTAAAACTATATTAAGTTTTCATTTGTTGTGTCATAGCTGTATATTTGATTTTCAGCTCCCAGATGCGTGCCATGAAGGTTACCATTAAAAGCTGCCTAGAGCTGTTTTTCCTCCTTGAATAATGCACATTGCCTGAGGTAAGCATGATATTTGATTTAAATCTTTACCTACACAAACATTCCTTTAGCTCAGGCCAGGTGTGATCGAGTGATGTAACTGATGGGGAATTGAGGTGACAGATGCTTGACCCCCAGAATTTTCTCTGCTTAGTAAGGAACGCAATAGCCTATAGCTGCCTGATGGCCATAGGTCAAGCTTCAGAGAGCAGTGCTCCATCTATGCTGCTTTCAAAGGAGATGGGTAGAGTCAACAAAACCAGTGGTTATTTAAAGTGTCTGCTCACTTTATAATTGATTATATGGATTGATTCCTAATATGAGCCTTAGTTGTGCACAAAAGGTAAGGAGGAAAAAAAAAGAAAGATAGGAAGAAAAAAGTATTAAAATTACATGTGCTATCTACACCCTCACTGTCCAACAGCCTGAGGATGGCAACTGCATACAATTACATTTATATAAAATAATAAATAAAACCAAGATATACATTTTTTTAGGCATTCTATTCTTTTATTTAATAAATTCCACGTTTTTTTTAAATATTTAAAAATATGTTTAATGACTTTTGTTATTGACAGTATAGCAATGTAAGTAGCATTATTTCACTACATTTTTATTATGCATAAGACATTCATTATGAACCAATGTTCTCAGGCAAAGTATGGAGCTACAGCTTTAAAAACTTTAGCATTTTACTTGATCAAGGTAGATAGATCAGATAGATTTAATTTCTTTAGGCAAAAATGGTCATACACTTCTAAAAAAGAAAGTGAATACTAAAATAACACATCCTAGATCTCAATGAATAAAATATTTTTGGTAGATGGTGGGAATGGTTAAGAACAAAATATATAACAATTATCAAAATGGAAATCAATCCCATGGCGGACTTGGAATTGTGTTGTTGAACATTGTGTTGTTAAAGTGTTCCCTTTATTTTTTGAGTATATACTGTATATCCATAGCTAGCCACCTATTTGTTTCTGTAGATAAATTGATAATTGATTTTTACTTGATTCTGTTTGTTTTACTTTTTTAGCCTGAAAATGACCCATGAACAAAATAAAACCTGCTGCTGTTTGATGGTTCTTTGATGATTACAGCCATGAAACTACAGAGCTACAAAGTGCAACTACATGGTATGTGAAATTGAGAGATTACCATTTTTAT
>JAOUQT010000009.1:6137883-6153445 GCA_025769995.1 Xyliphius kryptos | reverse complement strand
TCTCCACTCTGTCAAGCATGGACAAGAATTTAATGATTTAATTACAGTTGTAAGCTCTCTGGATCAGACTTAAATTGAGCTGGGATTTTTCCCCCTCACTTTTATTTTTTACTTATACAGCTGTGGAAAAGCAAATCATCTGGCTCACCAGATGATTTAGTAAATACCACATCATGGATATTTGTGTTGAATGCAGAAATACACATTTAGATTCATTCATTGCATTTCCACAACATCATTTCTACAACACAAGAGGTCACAATTTGTGACAATGATAAATGTATGTAGTGAAAACACAAATGTTTCAAGTTTGTGTCGTTTTATTTTATCACATGGCTTGACAGACCACACACAATAGTAGTCACTCTTAACCTCTCAATGGTTTTATCAGTAGACAAATTTGAACGTCAACTGTCTCCCTTTCAGTGCAGATATTAGAAAACCTTTTGTCTATGGGGGTCTCATATAACCTACCAGTATTTCTACTTCTTTGACATCTGTCCACAGCAGTCAGATAAGAATATATAAGTGTGCATTTAAATATTCACTGCTTTCATATCTGTCTGTCAAAATGACAGACCTTTCTTTTCCCTGTTACATATTCAGAAATGACCCCTTATTATTATTCCCTCCTATAAGAAAAGGTTTCATAGAAAACATGAATGCTATCTCTTTAGGTTTAAGGCAGATATACTGCTTTAAAGGACAGTAAAAGATTCAGATTTCCATATGGCCACAATCCCTGACCACGATTACACTATCCTCAAATGGGTATGTACAAAATGATGATGGAAATTATTTACTCTCAATGTAAAAAATAAAGAAAGCCCATGGATCATAAAAGATTACAAGAAAAGATTTTGATGCTGAGAGAAAGAAAATGAACAAATTTGAGTGTGTTTGTGTGAGTAAGTAAAGCTGTGTATGCACTACGAGGATGTAGCAGGATTGTGAGATGTGGTATGGTGTGCAGGTGAAGCACAACATGATTCACTACAACTTTTTTATGGTTCCTGTCTCTAAAGATTACCTGTTGTTAAATACAGAGACAAAGCAATCTGACCAGGCAGTTTCTTTTCCTGCCATTTGAATGTATTGTGTGGAAGCATTTTAAAACCGTAGCTCACAATATATGAATCCTTGAATAGACCATGAACATGCATTGTAATGTAAAACATGCTCAGGAGGTGAAAGGCAATTACAATCTTAACAGAATGATTACAATCTGAAATGAATGTGCCCTCTTTCGCACTCGTTCCTCCACCATGGTTATATATTTTTTTGCGAGAGGAAAAATTAATCTCTTCCAATCTTTAGACAGGATAATCAGGTCTGTCCCTCACATCTGGTCTTCCTGTGGCTGTAGCTCTAAGCAACTGAGAGAGAGAACGCAGTAATTAATGACTCTCACCCTTGGGCTGACACACTGCAGACAGTAATAGATTGGCTGCTATCAGGACTGACCATCCGTTAGTTCGTGGGAAAATATAAGCATGCCGTACCTTTATGGCACCTAGTGAAAGTTCATGAATTGAGCTTTGGAAGAGCAACACTGAGCAGTTATTGAAGGTACTATGATAGATTCACAATAGAACTACTTGGCCTAGATGAGCCTCAAAAATTTATTATGTCCAAAAATGAAATGCAAACAATACATATTCTCTGTTGCTGCAAATTCTTATAAACAAACATGCAGACGAGGGAGAGGGTAAATCATTAGCATAAATGCATTAAAATAAAAATAAAACAGAGATCAGTGTTCTCTTTTGCTGAGAATTAATATATATTCATAGTGCATTCAAAGATCAGGTTCACTAGCCAACAGTTCACAGCTATTAATATTTAAATGCTGCTTTATTTAAAGTCAACACTATGCACCGAGTGTTTATGCCAAAGTGATAATAAGGATCTCGATAAGTTTCTCCTGAGAGCTGCACTTGAGTGGCTGCATCCTGCCGGCTTTTGTGATCTGTGAAATCCAATTTAACACAAAGCAGACTTATTTACAGAGAAGCCCGAGATAAATATACCTGAATGACTTCTGTCCAGAAGCATTTAGCTTCAGAGCATTGTTCTCACAGTGTTTTTTTATTTCCTCTTACTTTGTGGTAAATGTATCGTTCGCTGTAACTTGACTATATACAGAACAATTTCTTCTTTTATTTCACAGACATGTTATCACTGACTGTACTGCATGCCTGATGATATCTGATATCAGAGGATAAAGACTATTTCAACTTTGATCTTGAAGTATTTTATATCAAACAATGGTATCATCAGTTTGTAAAATGCATGACCCAAAAAATAGGAGAAAACATCAGCTGTGCTTTTAACAAATTATATATTATCCACGATAACTTGGACTTATCTTAACTTGAAGCAGACAGTAAATTGATCTTTAGGCTAGATTTTTAGACTAAAGCAACATACATGCTCAAAGGCTAGCACTTTCTATTAGAATTCCATTGCGATTAAAAAGAGCATCTTGGAGTGGCAGCGGCTCTTAGAAATAAAGATGGGAGGAGGATCACCAATCTATCAATTCTGCACCGACAAATAGTAGCGCGTTATCAGAAAGAAGTTAGACAGTGTAAAATTGCAAATAATTTGAACATATCGTTATCTACAGTGCATAATATCATCAAAAGATTCATAGAATCTAAAAGAATCTCTGAGACTAAGGGTCAAGGCTGGAATACCATACTGGGTGCCCGTGATCCTCAGGCCCTTAGACAGCACTGCGTCACATACAGACATGCTTCTGTATTAGAAATCACAAAATGGGCTCAGGAATATTTCCAGCGAACATTATCTGTGAACACAATTCACCGTGCCATCCACCGTTGCCAACTAAAACTCTATAATTCAAAGAGGAATACGTATCTAAACAAGATCCTGATCCTCTGGGTCAAGGCTAATTGAAAATGGACTGTGGCAAAGTAGAAAACTGTTCTGTGGTCAGATAAATTAAAATTTTAAGTTCTTTATGGAAATCAGTTACACCGTGTCATTAGGACTAAAGAGTAGAAGTATGATCCAAGATGTTATCAGCGCTCAGTTCAGAAGCCTGCATCTCTGATAGTATGGGGTTTCATTAGTGTGTGTGCCATTGGCACCATCAATGCTTAAAGGTGTATCCAGGTTCTAGAGCAACATATGCTTCCATCCAGATGACGTGTCTTTCAGGGAAGACCTTGCATTTTTCAACATGACAATGCTAAACCACATACTGCATCAATTACAGCATCATGGCTGGGTAGAAGAAGGGACCGAGCACTGAACTTACACCCACAGAAAACATTTGGCGAATCATAAAATGTAAAACATGACAAAAAGACCTAAGACAGTTGAGCAACTAGAATCCTACATTAGATGAGAATGGGTCAACATTCATATCCCTCAACTTGAGCAACTTGTCTCCTCAGTCCCAAGACGTTTACAGACCAAAAGAGGGCGTCTCACAAAACTTTTTTGAGATGTGTTGTTGTCAAGAAATTTAAAATCACCTAATTATTCTCTTTAAACATTTGATATGTCATCTATTTTGTATTCTGAATAAAATATAAAAATTTGAAACGTTCATATCATTGCATTCCGTTCTTATTTACGACTTGTACTTTGTCCCAACTTTTCGGGAATTGGGTTTGTATATGAGCTTAAAAGCCCAATCACCATAAATTGCTATAATTACCACGTTACACTTCACTTTATTACCACCTCCCTCCACATGCAGGTAGCACCAGCTATTGATATGTCCCACCATAAAGCATACATTTACATACAAATTATGGATTTTTATATTTATTTATTCGTATTAATCAGTCCCACGGTGGGCCTGGAGCCCCAGCACTCCACCAGTGTTTAAATACATTTTGATGACATTTCTCCCCTGCTTTAGTATGATAACAGTGAGCAGGAGGATAATGTAGCCATGATTACTTTTTCCATAGAAAGGACAAACGCTTTCATTTTTCCTGTCATCTCAAATAAGTGTTAAAGAGGCTTTATGGCCCTTGGTTGTGTGCTTGGTATGCAGAGTGAGCGCAGAATGATGATGGGCGTATTAAATAACTATTAGTGGCCAGACTCAGACCCATTACCACATTGCTTCTACTATGAATATATGCCAACATTTGGAGCCTACTTTTTTCCCTACTGTTCCTTGCATATCTCTTTTCCTGACTCTTTTGAACCCAAACCCTTCCTTAATCAGGATGCAGAGTTCATTGTATAGTGTGTGGATCCAAGGTGATAGGGGTAAAAAAAAGTATTAATGCTAAATTGATTTGCACATCTTTCAGCACTCATTACTGTTTCCTTGCAGTTCAGTGTGGTCTCACATTATCTTTAAAGATGTAAAAATTATTATCTGTGCTGTTAATGTCTAATCTAGTAAATACGCAAGCACTTTGCAGTAGTTTAAGAGAAAGGGCAATTTTAAGTGAAAAGGAGGATGTATGCCTGTTGCAGGGCATATGTAATGGAATGGAATTTATTCAGTCTGTTTTCTGTCAGGGGTGCATCTATCTGAAGAAAGGTGCCAGCAGTAGGTCAAAAGTACAGTCATACGCATGATGGGGACGTCATCAGACAGTGTTCTCTGTGTGGGGTTATCAGACCTTGTGCTGTTCCAAGAGCACAGTGGAACCATACAATGATCTATTTCTGCAATAAAATCAGAAATACTCATGGTGCCTCTCTCTCTCTCTCTCTCTCTCTCACTATCTCTCGCTCTCTCTCTCGCCTTCTCTCTCTGAGATTTAGCTTAAGTCGCATGGATTTTAGCCTAATTTGAACACTGGCTGATTCCATTCATTCCCTGCTGCCAGAGCGAAGAATTTCAGCATGCTAATGATAATTAAGATAACTAACCAACATAATTGAATAGAATGTCCAAACTTGTTTCATAAACAACAGCATCTGTATACAGCAAAAGCAATAAAACCAGTGAAGAAAAGCAAGATAAAAATAAACAATAAGACCACGTCTGAAATAAGGCACCTAGCTAGCCAGATTTGTATTTATCGCTGCTTACTTTATTTTTGTGTGATTTTTAAAAACTATTATTCACAAAGCTATGATGACTGTACTGGTGACTGTATCACTCTCTAGTGTATTTCCCATTTTACTTTAATGTGGCTAGACTAAAATTAGCTTTGTTCAATAATAAAGATACTAAATTAAAAGTTGCCTAAAATCCTTTCAGGCATCCAGGCGATTGTATCAGTTTGTGTCTGATATTTTTATGTCGTTAGGGTGGTAATACTTAGTGCAAACATCAGAAGAGACAGAAGGCAATTATTTTTCCCCTACAGCATCTAGCATCTTTTGTTGGTAAGGAAGAGAATAAAGGAGAGCTGAAGGAACAGAAGAGAGAGCAGGAGTGAAGTGGGAGGAGAGGCAAAACAGCTAGTTAAACACTCACACACTCCAGGAATGTGATGCGGGCTTGTCGAAGCATCACTGCCATGTGCTTCAGATTGAGGGTCAACTGAGAAAAGCGCTCCATGTTTGTATGTACAATAGATCATAAAGATGCATAGCAATGGACCCTTAATCTGTTTTTCCTAAATAAGATTCAAGTCAATTTGTTATAAAATAAACTGCACTGCTGACCAACATTGGTGCATTAAGTACACCTAAATACACCTAAGTACAGACTAAAAAAGATAGATGGCATTATTTTTATTATTTTGGTCATACAAACAGTAAAATATCTCAGTGCACCATTTAATGTGGCTATTGCAAATATTATTTTGATTTACTTCTTCAGATAGGGATATACTGTAAATATGTCGCATTAGTTTCACTAACTGTTATTTTTTATCTAACGTTCTCATAATCATGAGACACAGGGATGCAGCTATAGCCATGTTACTGTGCTGAATAAAATACTGGATATTAGCATGCTGAACACCTCAGAGAGATCTAAGACCTCTACCTCAGTGATATGTTTTGGACAGACATTGTCTAATAGAGCTCTGCTCCTCCTCTTGCAATTGCATAATAGCTTTTCAGATGAGTTACAATATTTGGGTGGCATCTACATTTTTTGTTGGGGCGAAATTTTTGCTTTTTCTATATCCAAATTATAGGAGGTCCAGGGCCTATAACCCATGAAACAGAAATAAAAAATACACTCTAAGATTAAGCTTTATATTTTATTAGAATTTATATGAAAAAAACTGAAATTTGGTTTAAATATTTATTAGGCCACACCAGGGGTGGCAGTGTGTCACTCACTTCCTTACACAACCTTCACCCTTTCTGGCTTAAGATCGGATATTTCAGCATCTCCAATATTCATGTTCATGGTTGGAGATGTGCCAGGCTACCTAAATAAAACTAGTTTATAATATATTTATTAACAAGTTATTAACATACCCAAAACGCTGACTCCAGTGACTAGCAACTAAAACACGCACCTTGCAAACCATGCAAAAGTCAACTGTGAAACTTTACAAAATGTTCAACATTAAAAAAAAACAAATAAAGACAAATTAAGGGTAAAAGTGTTTTCTATGAAGCAACATGTTACACGCAGGTTTAGCAAGTCGCTTATTAAAAATGGCACTCCATGTGTGAAGAAGTGTCATGGATTAGCAATTATATAAAGGACAATAACTAGTTATAAAAGCATATACATCCATAACAGCAAATAGAATTATATTGCATTTTGTATGGCAAATTACAAATTACTGAAAACTCTCAAAAAACAACTTGTATTTAAAAAAATTAGTAATATTTCAGGAAAATGTCTCCGGTCATGATATTTTGAGAACAACATATAGTTGAATTATTTCAATAGCGGTTAGTCAATTGAACTGTGCCTGCATTTAATCTGGGCAGACCTCCTGAAGTTGTTATTTTAAATGTTTATTACAATGGACAGTATGCAGTGAAATTATTATTACATGCATACACCATCTGTAATATTACATGCAACAATAAAATCACAGCATACTTTACATTATAATGAAAAGTATTTAAAATAACTTGCAGTAGGTCTGCACTAATTAGATGCAGACACAAAGCACTTAACTCTTAAAATATTGCAGCATTATTCTTGAAATACTGTAGTACATATCCTTGTTCTTTTTTGTTGTTGTTTAAAAACATTGTTCATAAAAGGAGCCAGAGCTTTTATTGGATCTTCATATGATTCATCTGGCAATATCTACCTCACCCCAGCTCACATATAGACACATTCTAACAGCTCTATAGCTGCTTGGTCAGTGATTCCATCCTTTATACAGAGCAAGTGCATAAACTTATAAGAGATCTGCACTATCAGACAACTTCTAGCAACATCCACGTTTTACAAGCCAACTTTGTTGAACTATATTTGTTCAGGGCTGAGGCAGTTTAATCCTATTAACAGATCCCCTTCTGAGCAAACTAGAGGGGAATGTGAGTGCTGAAATGCAAAGCCTTGCAGTAGCCAAAAGAGCAGCAAGAGGCCTACTCTGCTTGCCACTTAACTGGGTTTAGCTCCACCGCAATAGCTGTGTAATTTTTTCTTGTTATTCACTTCAAATCAAATAACATAGATGACTGATAGATCACAGAGAATAATGATGTCACAGGGAGAGAAACAGGAAGAAGATAGTCTCATTGAAATTATCTGCAACTAAAAATGCCAGGCTGCTGTCAACCTGATGGAGAGGATTAGTTTCACAAAGTTCATGCTCTCCATGTATTTGAGATGAGTGAAATTATAAGTGAGTCACACTAGATACCTGTATATGATTCATAGTTCAGATGTATTCCTAACCTGGCTCAGCTACATCTGCTGTGATTGTGAAAAATGGTTGCACATGTTCTTTCATTTTAATTTGATTCACAGCTATTTTATGAAATTTGAGAGATAATTCTGGCGCTTCTGCCATTTAAGCATGCAAATGATTGTGCTCCAGCTATCATAGAGTAATGTAGAGTCTCCTCTGTAAAGGGATAATAACTAAACTTTGGTGATTAGCTGAGAATATTTAAGTGGTTGTATTTTTCTCCCTATACTTAGTGTGTGAGGGGTAATCTTCAAAGGTGTTTGTCATTGGGCCCTTAAGGACAATGAGATGGTGCTTGCCAAGAAATATACTTCTCTTTATCATCTGCTCATACAGCAAGTTCAGTATATATAAAAGAAGTTTGTTATTTATTATTTTTTTTACAAAGTGCAAGCCAACTTTGTGTAATGTAAGTAAAATACAGTGGTAAATACTGTATATGTGGCCACAACCATTTGAGAGTTCTGGCATTGAATTTTCAATGGCACCGTGACATTCCAGTCATTTCCCATACCTACTTACTGAAGCTGTGTCTCTTAGGACTCTGCTTAATATTCAAATCCAGTGAGGATTTGTTATTGCAGTTTTATTGCATTAGATATGAATGATGGAAAGTAGTGAAAGGCTGCGGTTGGACGAGAGAGCCTGTCACTGCTGCTGTGTAAATCTGGTTGACATATTTTCACTCAGATCACATTTCAATATTCAGGCTGTGGTGAATCAGATGCAAATTATGGATTTTTCATTTTCAGAGCTCATGCAAGAGTACATCACTTCAAATCAACGGCCCTTATTGTCAGCTTTACTGTCCCCAGTCCCCATGACTCTGCTTCACATCAGTCATATAACCATTACACGTTTACTTCTTGGGATGATGAAGATATGAAAGCAAATTTGGCCTACTTATGTTATTATTGCTTAATGCACGCTACTCTTAACAGACACCACATTTCATAGAGAAATTATTTCTTCTCTGTCTAGACATTACTCCTATTGCATGTCATTTATAGATTTCATTTAGCAGTACACAGCTTGAATTCATTTCTTATATTCTGCAAGAAAGGAACGATAGGTCTGTTGTAGAAACACATACTCTATATATACCTGCTTACCCAGCCATAAACAAATACACATACAAACACCCTGTTCCACTACACACCCAGAGCAGACCTATCATGTCTGATTAGTAGGGTGTCAGCTTTGTGCTTTTGCCCTTAAGCTATGGCGCTTGTATGACAGCGATACCTCGTCCCTTATCGACTCACTTTCTTTACAAAATCTCCCCTCCTCTGGTCAACATGGGCATAGAGGAGGGAGTGCCTGCACCGCCCTCTGATTTGGCCCTGTCTCGCCGGCGGCTGTATGTGGAAATTGTGTTTAGGAGCACAGGTGCCCACACTAAGTGTGTATCAATGGCCTGTTAAACAGGGTGTTCAAATTGAAGTGGGAGGGTTGTAATTAGAAGCAGGACTCTTTTGTTGCTGCTTGAAATGCAAGTGGGAGGGGGAGAACAACATACTGTTGAGGGTTGCTGGAGCTCTCTGAGCAGCATGGTGTTGTGGACTTGGTGGGAGATTATGAGCACTTGTGAAGCGTGACTGGAGCAGGAGAGGGGAGAGATGCCCCTCCGTGGCCTCTATATGGGCTCTCTGCCTGCAGCCTCTAGCTAAAGATCAGACTAAATGATCTATACTTCTGATTACGCCACTCAAACTGTCTATTTTATAAGGCCAAGCAAAAAGTAAGAACATAAAAAAACAAATTTTGTTGGTGATGTCTCACTCATTTTAGATTTGGTGCCAAATTATGTGTGTAGTGGAATGACAGTGAAACAGCTAATGCTCTGAGATAGTGACTGAAAGAGTGTGAATTTAAATCATACGAGTCCTAGAGAGCCACTGCAATGCCCTTCAGCAGATTCTTTGACCATTTAAGTTTTCAAATTATGACATTTAGAATAAAAATATATCACAGAAGAAATGTAATTAATACATTATACAAATAATACATTTCATAAGATATCATCTATCACTTCTTTTCACACCAGCATGTACCATATATATGTTAGGTATGTGTTGTGTAGATAGCTCTCAGCTGTGCTGTACTAATCACTCTACATTTGACCTCAGGCTAAATCAGCGGGATGATCCATTCATCATCACTCCAGCTGGAGAGAGGTTGTTAAGCGCTACAGGATACCCCAACATGTGACAGCTGATGCCCCCAAACTGTGTTCCTCATGGGGGTTGGAGAAAATCAAGCTTAGTCAATTCACACAATTCATGCACACCTACAAACACCCCTACATGGACTTTACTTATTGTGACAACCCCCAAATCAATGCATATTTCTAAGTAGTTAAGGTAACCATTGTTTGAAAACTTAAACTTTCCATACAAGAACCCCACAGAGAGGAGGAAGGAAATACTTTTGAAAATGTGGCTGTTTTAGTGTCAACCCACACAGGTTAAAGCATGAGCACCTCTGTGGCCTGCACCCATTTGCAATGATGCTCTCCAGAAAGAATTTGAAACTCATGCTGAGTCCTCTGAACAACATTGCTTACACAACATTGCTTACACAAGACCCGCTACATGCTGTTTCTAGCGTGGACACACACAGTGGGATGCTCTTTGGGGTGGCTATCAGGATGTATCCTGCTCTAGTTCATTCACCTACAAAAGGTCAGAGGGGCTTCATGCTAGTTGTTCTGGTTATATCCTGAGCCACTACCACTGCCACATCATCTGTTACAGCCATTAGCCTAATGGCTACAGAAGGACCATGGAGTGTGACTAATTTTGTGCTACCATTTATCTTTTTAGGTGATAATGACTGTTTTAGCCCATATGTTTACTTTTTATATAACTTAATTTTTAATAAACTGACAGATAAAGCATCAAAAATATTACATTATGCTAATTCAGACAGGCAATTTTATGCATTTAAATAAGTTAAGGTTAGTTAAGATTATTGTGGTAGTCAGTCACCTTTGGATCACACTGATATATTTAGTGAGACATCTGTAAGGTCTTCACTAGTAGTAGCAAACCCCTTTTTAAAAAAGCCTTCTGACATTCTTTACCAACCATTAAAACCGTCTGTTTGTTCTGCTCTTTAAACGAGAGATTGGTTACTGCTTTTTTTCACACATGGACCAATAAACAAGGTATTGCTTTATGTAATCATTTGTTGATAAATGGCAAAAAACCCCTATTTAGTTTTTTTTTACATGAATTTAATTCAAAAGTTGCTGTGGTCATTAGCTTAGATGCTAGTGATTAGCTTGCATATTAGCCAGTCTTAAATAGACTTTAAACTCAATAGGAGAAATATCTTTTTCTTTGCTGTTTATTATGATGGGAAATGACTGTTCGTTGCTCCATTCATATGCATCTGCCACAAAAAAACCCATGCAAACTTTACATCTTCTCCATGGAAAAGTGAATCTTTTTAGGTCACTGGAAAGGTTCAGACGTTTTTTTCAGTGCAAGTCACCCACTGAAGTGCCTCTTGAAGTGGAAGGGTCCATTCAGTTGTTTAGTAACGCCTTTTGAAGTCGCTTTTCAGGTCATTAGCCCATTTCCCATTCAGCCAGATTCTTCATGACAGCCATTTTAGCTCAACAATGACAGTTAATGAGTTAACGCTTCTGTTGCATTCGCCGTTTTCATACAATCAGGCCTGTGAGGCCCAGGGGCTATCTCTCCATTGGCTGCCTGTCTTTTTATTGGGTATCATAACAAGTCCCAGCTGTGGGAGGGGACGATGAGGTTTGAAGTTAACACAGTCTGAGAGGGGTCATGCCAAAGTTGAGAGGTCAATGCATTGTTGTGCTGCCAGTGAGAAGTGTATTTAGGAGCCTGTAAATAGTGCTTAGCTCATTCCCTGCTAGCCTTTTGTGTATGCTTATTCAAGTAGCCAATTACACCCAGAGCTTCTCAATAGGGTTAATTATTAGTCTGCTTTGTGATCCATGTGTATCAAGTGCTACTTGATAGGTGAAAGGGTTCTGTAATTGATGATCATTAAGAGCTGTAAAACTGTTTGTGCTTTGGAGGGTGATTTGTGAATGAAGACAGATGCAGTGCTATAACGGAACTTCTCTGGAGACCATTGTCAAAGTGAGAATGAAATGGGAACTAAGCGATTTGACTGGCACTGTGGTGCTGACCTTCAGCTAGACGAAATTAAGTAATGTTGGGATAATGAACCAAGAAACAAGGAGACACTCACACATCCAAAACTTTAAAAAAAAAAACAGGCTCCATCAAATACATATGACAAAATCTACAACAGAAATTAACTAAATGTAAACAGGAAATAATCTATTCTCTTAATTTGTGTAAAGCTACAAAGAAAAACAAAGAAAACAATCAGCTGTATCAGGATTGGCCCTGTCAGTCAAGTCTGCCTTAATCTTAATGGAATCAGGCTTAAAAGAGAAAAGACGCTGAAAGATCACAACAGCAATGGAGGTCTGGAAAGACTCCTTCATCCTATCTGCCCTCTATCCACTCATCTGTCTATAAAGGCTTCACTCTCTTCCCATGTTCACACTCATCTCCCCTTTAAACAGTACCTATATTCGCTTTCCTTTCCATATAATCTCCCCAGGAGTGAGGCCCACGGAGAATCTGATCTCCCTCACTGGGAAACTGCAAGGTTTGGTTTTCTGCCTTATCGTCTGATTCATTCCCACTTCCTAAACACTTCAAATATTTGCAGAAGCAACATGACATTTAGCATGTGCGTAACTGATGCAGTGATTGTTGCCACTACAGGAGAACACACAGTTTGCAGTGACCTGGCATGTTTCGCAGATATCTACAGCATATACTCTCTATCTCTCTCTTTCTCTCTCTCTTCAGATTGGGCTCTTCACCTGGTTAAAAATAACAGCAACGTGAAAAGAAATGGTGAGGACTAACCATAAATACTGGATGTCATTGGATACATTTATTTACTTTTTACCAATCTTTTAAGAAATCAATGAAACATACCACAGCCAGCTATCACACCATCTGAGCACATTAATCAAAAGCAGTATTATCAGTGTACTTGCAGGTTTATTATGTAGATCTGATTTATGCCATAGATAAAAGTGAGAAGAGTTAATCAGGGATCAGCTCTGACTGATAGAGTTTTCATTAGAGGGAAACCTTATGTGTTTTAGTTGAGTTTTAGGAGTCAGCAAGCATATGGGTCTTATTTACACAACTTGGTAGCAATGTGTTTTTTCCCATTGGGCTCAAATTTAATCACCGAATTGAGCTCACATCGAATCTGTAATGTGTACCTGCTCACAGAGGCCACAGACTGGGCAAACTGCATGCTGCTGTTAAAGTGTGTGCAATTTAACAGTCCAAACAAAAAGCTTTGTGGGTCACTTGCTGGAAAGCTTTACTCTGTAATCAGCTTGAACATGGAGAATCGTTTTTTAATTACCCCTTGTGTACACCGTTTTTCTTGAGCACTCGAAAACACACCCACATTTCTAAGACAACCCTCCCTCTTCATAATAACTTCCAAATCACTCTTTCAGGTTGATTTTTTTAAAGCCATTAACTGTAGAACACAGTAGTATGATATTGATGTACTGTGACTCAGAAGTTTGATGTCTCATGAAAAAGTGAATAAATCATGAAGATAGGCTAAAATAGCTTATCACCTACTATGTTGTGTGGTGGAATGAAAATGCTGATCATAAACAAACAACATATAAGAACCTATAACTCATTGACTACATCAGAATTGTTATTATAAATTTAATGTTTCCCCAATCTTCTCTTTATTGCACAAGAAGGACAGCTATATCAGACACAGCTGTATCAGATTCAAAGAGAAAGCATTACGCTTTTTGTAACATATCTAATGACAAACTAAGCATGACTCCTGAAAGGTTGTGCCAATGATCTGAAGGGCCAGGGTAAAACGCTACTGTAATTATCTACACAAGGGCCATGCCTAATTGTCCTGAAGTAATCCAGTGGCCACAGAAAGAAAAGAGTTCTTTCTCTAGGCTGAGGTGATCAATCTCTGCAGTGTCCCAGGAGTACAAAGAAAGTTCAGGCAGGTTAAGCCTTGATATATAGTCATGTATTGCATTCTTCCATGCAGACAAGAGACACAAAGCAAAACTTAACCTGTATGACTCCATTGTTGCTGTTGACTCACATCTGAGGAAAATTTAGAAGGAAAAACAGGTCCTTTGATATATATGATAGCTAAGACAGAAACAAAATGAGAACGGCTGTTCGGACTGACTTAAGCTTTACTAATCTATATCCATACAACACCGTTTCGTGCAATTTTTAACACCTGCTCATTCTGTGCATGTCTGTCTAAACAAGTTTTCATTACATTCCATAAGAAGCTCTTTTCTTCTTGACTATGCTGTTGCCAGAGGTGACAGGAATATTAGAGTTAAATCTTTACATAAATAAACATTCCTTTAGCTCAGAGCAGGTGTGAGGTACTGATGTAACTGATAGAGAATGGGGTGACAGATGCTTGACCTTTCTATGGTTACATTTGGACCAAAAGTTTACAGGGAGTGATTCAGCGACTCTGCTCCTCCTAAAGGAGATATATAATATTTACAAATGTATGAAATATAGAAACCCACAAATATAAAAAAAAAATTACACATGATGAGATCAAGAATGTAATTACTAAAGAAAGCTAAAATGAATGTTACCACCCAAGGAATATTATTTTTTTTAATAATTAAAAACATCTTTACTATTATATAATGGTAGCTCAGTGTATAAGACATTGTATTACTGACCAGACAATTATCAATTTGAATCCCACCACTGCCAGGCTGCCTCTGTTTGGTCCTTGAGCCCTTAACATTAACTGCTCTACTGTATTAAGAGATAAATGTTAGTCACTCTGGATAAGAGTGTTTGTCAAATGTCGAAAATGTAAATGTATTACTAAATAATCATTCGAGCATCTTTTAAATGGCTCTTTAGAAAGAATAAAAGAATATGAGTCATGCATAGGAGAATAATACTAGTATATAAGAGGTGGAAAGATTAAGAGGTGGAAGCAGCTCTCAGAAGTAATACCAATCCTCCTAATTCTGTGCTAACAAACAGTGGAGCGATATCAAAAAGGAGTTTGACAGTGTAAAATTGCAAAGAATTTGAACATATCATCATCTACAGTGCAAAATATCATCAAAAGTTTCAGAGAATCTAGAAGAATCTCTGTGCATAGGGGTCAAGCCCGGAAGACTATAATGGGTGACCGTGATCTTCGGCACTTAGACAGCACTGCATCACATACAGGCATGTTTTTGTATTGGAAATCACAAAATTGGCTCAGGAATTTTCGTGAGAACATTATCTGTGCACACAATTCACCGTGACATCCGCCGTTGCCAGCTAGAATTCTGTAGTTCAACGAAGAAGCCAGATACAGAAGCGAAAGTGGAAAACTGTTCTGTGGTAAAAACAATCAGAAATTGAAGTTCTTTATGAAAATCAGGGACGCCTTGTCATTTGGACTAAAGAGGAGAAGGACAACACAAGTTGTTATCAGCACTCAGTTCAGAAGCCTGCATCTCTGATGGTATGGAGTTACATTCTAAAGCAACATATGCTCCTATCCAGACAATGTCTCTTTCAGGAAAGACCTTGCATTTTCCAACATGACAATGCCAATCTACATACTTCTTCAATTACAGCATCATGGCCGCATAGAAGAAGGGTCTGGGAATTTTCACTCATCATAAAACAGAAGATATGACAAAAAAGACCCAAGAC
>JAOUQT010000009.1:6122603-6137783 GCA_025769995.1 Xyliphius kryptos | reverse complement strand
CCAGGCCATCATTTGGGACTGAACCAGTTGATATTAATTAGCACTGACAAGGGGCAGGATTGCTTTCTAATTACTGAAAGAGTTCAGCCGGTGTCTTGGCTTTCCATGCCTTTTTGCACCTCCCTTTTTTCACATGTTCAATACTTTTTCCCTGTGCCATTCCATATAATTCCACATAATTTAGTTTCTGAACATCTATGGTTTGTATGTATGGATTACTTGGGTTGTTATGGACATCTGGTGAAAATTTTATGTCAATAGCACCTTTAGAAAAATACTTATTGAGAAAAATAGTGACGTGTTCAATACTTATTTCACCCGCTGTATTCAATATTGTATATAATTCATTTATATTTTATCTTTACATTTTTAAATGTAAGTTTTAATTTAAAAGAATAGGGTAAAACTGGGTCCATGAGCCACAATTTCTTCTTTGTCCCATGTACACGTGATGAAAATGATAGTCTCCTGAAATCTGATGTTTCTGTCCCAAATAAATGATTGAAATTAATAAAATGATACAAAACTTTCGTTTGGCATAATAAGCATAATCCAGAGAGCTTGTCTTGCATATAAACCATTTCTGATTTCAATCGATCAACTACAGTTCAAGTTATTATTTGTGCCTCCCACAACTTGGATAAGCCACAGTACTTTTGTGAGGAACTGTACCCATCACTCAGTAAATACGATTCTCTAAAAAAATCGAAACACAAAAAATCAGTTTTTCAGTAAATAAAAATCTCCATGCTATATGATGGGGAGTTGTAAATGTTTCATAATTAATCAGAAAGGTAAGGCATCTACTCCAGCCAATCCGGCTCCAGCTCTGTACTGATGTCTGGTTGATTTTGAGAGCGAAGCAGCAGAGCATATAAATGACTATAGAGGGGGCTCCGGCTCTCTCGTGACCACTTCTTACCTAGATCCAGTTTAAGAGAGTCATGAGAAAGTGTTAAATAGGGTTTGTGAATACTACTTAATCAACAGTGTGTTTGATTAAAAAAAAATCTAAGAATCTAAGAATTTCTTTCTTTTCTGTTGACACATGACTTGTCTTGATGCAGGATGTTAAAGTTAATCTTCCCTATAATGAGGCTATAGCAATTAACAGAGTGGTTAGATATTTTGGCTACCTATATAGTTTAGTTAAAAGTCCACTGTTCCAGACTTACTGGATCATGTTTACCTGACTGAGAGTCGGCTTTGTTGAAAATGTCTTGGTTTCCAGTCCAGTAATGCATAGCCATTTTGCCATGGTAGTCCCTCATGTTTATTTTGGCATCTGTTGTGAAAAAAAACATGATTCATTGGACAGATGTAATTGTTTAATACATATTAAAACCAACTTGCCTTTGCATGGTTGAATGATTCACAGACTAAAAATAAAATACATTATAAATAGACTCTGGCCTATAGGACAATCTCTGGATCTGCTCCCTCTTACCTTCAATCCATTTTCCTAAATACACTCCAACTCGTTCACCGAGCTGTGATTCACCCTCCATTTCATTCACCACTGCTAAATGGTGGAACCCTCATTTTTTCCTAAACCACTGACTTGTGGTGTTGTCTTATTTGTAAATCGCTTTGGATATAAGTGTCTTCTAATGACTAAATGTAATGTAAATGTGTTTTAAAATAATGTTTAAAACAGAAATCAGGATTCATGAATAGAACTTTTAGAAATGGCATATTAGCATTGCTTAACACATCTGTGCAAAGACAGCTGTTAGTTAATTTCCAGTGCATTCTGAATAAACATAATTTGTGCATCGTACCTTTAAATACACCCCCCACAATTATGTGGATCATTAAAGATTTGAATGAGATTTTAATGTGCCTTCACCATACAGCTGTCACCAACACAGGGGTATGAAAACCCTGTTTGTTAGTTGGATATTAGGGGAAAAAATAATACAGCGACGAACTTGACAGTACTTTAGTATCAGTCATATGGATTAGTAAGTAGATTTGTTTGAGTTTGCAGAGAACTAACTCCTGGGGACAGCAAGAAGATATGAATTCACCTCACAGCTTGTATTGATTTAATGTTGACAGAGGGATCGTGTGTGTGTGTGTGTGTGTGTGTGTGTGTGTGTGTGTGTGTGTGTGTGTGTGTGTGTGTGTGTGTGTGTGTGTGTGTACACTCATAGACAAGTAGAAACAATGATAGTGAGGTTCTTGTTTAAATCCACTTTGGATTGAATCGACTTAGTGAAAGCATATTAGCTTACAGCGTTTCTGTAAAGTCATCGAGGAAACATTGTAACAATTTTTCCCTACTTGCTTTTTGGTTTATTTTTAAGCTCCCAGTAGTATCTTTCTTTGTAGCAGCAGAGGGCAAGTATGTGTTTAAGCGAGGTCAAGGGCATATGAGCCAGAAAAAGCCACTACTTAGAAATAAATGTACCATCGCCTGTACCGTTGGGGAGTCATTAAAGATAATATACTCTGGCTTTGTGCTAGGTAAGAGACTTCCCACATCACCTCCACCCCTCTTTCTTAGTGACCGGCAGTGATAATCACAGTGGCGACGTTCCAGCCATATGGACTCAGGCTGATCTGGGCGTAACTCTAATACCTGGGTGGTTAATTAGGGGCTAGATATTGGTCCAACTGTGCGCTGATCTGAACTCCCTCCTGACATGGCCACACCAAGAGCCCTTTTAAGTGCCACAGGGTCTCCGGGGACAGGGCAGAAATGGAGGGCTAATTATTTGAGATAAGACTGAATGAGAAACAGGGAATTGTGCATTTGAAAGGAAAGCAGACACCAAAGGATAGAAAGCGGGAAAGCATGAGCGTTGGCAGTAAAGGTCATTGCTTTCCCATTTTCATGTAAAGTGTCAACACCCTGTTATTCCTTTTTAGATGAGTGACAACAGATTGAGTATAAATAGCTCATTCGGCAACCGGTGCTGGCACAATGGACTGATTTGCCTAATAAATGGCTTGGCATGAATAGTCATCTCTTTGTCCTGCCCATTTGGTTAACAGGTGGATAACAGTAATTCTTTTTAATAATGATGCATGCTTCTTTGGCTCTGAAGATTACATTTGTATTGAATCATAACTGCAAAATGACAAGTCTTTTAAATCACGAACTGCAATGGCTACTCTTACTTATAAAATGCACTAGGAGGTATTCTCTTATTTGCTTTTTCATGTATGCTAAGAATAACAGATTGTAGAGGTTGAGGAGTGTTTGGTCATATGTCACCTCCAAGCCTAAGCAACCAGAAATGTAAGTAACAATAAACTACATTTTTATTGAGCCTTAACAAAAGTGCAAGAAATGGGGGCTTATAGAATCAGCTAGCTTGACCTGCTATTTCATGACCGGTGGTTGACAAAAAATGGTTTGTTACCTCACTGGTTACGGTGTTGTGCTAGCAATCTAAGGCTCAGGTCCACTGAAGTTACCAATATGGGTCCTTGAGCAAGACCCTTAACTCTCATTGCTCGAGGAGGCTCCATGGACAACCATACTTGTTGATTCTCGCTTTGGATAAAAATGTCTAAATGACCAAATGTAAATGTAATGTAAATATAATTGGGTGGATGTAAGTTCTAATAGTTTAAAAAGATCTGAGCTCAAACCTAAAAATGTTCTTTACATGGAAAAACCAAAACTACACACTGCATGAAATTATTTAATATTAAACAAATTTAGAAGTTAAGAAAGCATAATTTAAGCACTGATGTCCTTTAGAAATTTTCAAAGTTAATGGTTGGTGTCAGAGCACAGAATCAGTCAGAACCTCTGGAACAATTAGAGTTCAGTTTAATAAGAAATGCTTGGCATAGTGGTTAGCATGTTTGCTTCTCAGTGCTCAAGATCCAGGTTCATATTTCCATGTTTTTCCTGTGTCTAAGTGTTTTTTTTTTTCCTTGGGTTCTCTGGTTTCCTTCCGCAGTCCAAAAACATGGATTCATGGTGAATTGACTGCTCTAAATTTCCCCTATATCTGTGTGAGTAAGTGTGTGCCCAGCGATGGATTGGCATCCTGAGTGTATTTGCTCATCACCTGATACATTCTCCCGTAGATGGGCAAGAGGACCCCCCCGTGACCCTAGTATAGCAGACACACTGCAAAGGCATGCAAAAAGTTTTTACAAAGTAGTAACACAACTGAAATTTGGAAAGGAGGGCAACTCGTGTCATTAAGTGGGCATGGTAGCTTATTGGTTAGGATGTTGGGTTTTCAATCTGAAAGTTGGGGGTTAAAATCCCAGGTCCACTGAAGTTACCAATGTGGGTTCTTGAGCAAGGTCTTGTATGTAATGTAAATGTACGTTGTAATAATAGTTTTCAAAAATATTTCCAGCAAAATCCATACCCTCATGACCAAGTTGAAAAATCAGTATAGAAGTAAATTCCTCTACAAAACGGTAAAATACCAACCAACGCTCAGCGATTTAAAGCGGAATCTGCACGTCACTGGCTGCACAGCGTTTTTTCATGTATGCTTCAAAATTTACATCAAGTCATCGCTGTTTCTTAAAAAACTGCAAACTGTCGACGGTAGTTATATGATTACTGCTGTGTCTAGAGAAATTGTACATACTTTAATACAGTTATAGGCAGTCTTAAGCCGTCTGGCGCTGAGAGAGGCTTATGTTTCTAGAAGCACAGCAGTAATCCTATAACTGTGTTAAACTATACCGCTTAAGGCACACAGCAAGCAGTCAGCTCATAACCGCGTTACACTATATTCAGTTTCTTCACAACCACACACGCGTCTCCCACCACATTAGGTTTTTTGGCTTAGCTTTCTTTGGTCCAACTCCCACTGAAGGATTCTTTACAGCGACTCGAAGCCTGACATGCAGAGTCTGAAATACAGCTTCACTCTATTTTCTAATATTTTATCCTCTAGTTTAGCAGTTTTCATTTATGCTTATTTGTGACAAGCAAAACAAAACACTTGTGCTATATTATAATGTCACATCAACTGTCATTCAGTTAAATTAAAGGAAAAATGCTGATCGTAAAAAATAAATCAGCACAAATCACTCTTATCGCCGAGCTGTGAAAGATGCGCATGTGTCTCAGTAAACTGTAAATAACAGCCATCATTCAGCAAGCAGCCACCAATCTGGACATTTAGTTAGCAGCGCAGACAGGACCCACTGATGCCAGCTTGGCTTGGCACGGCTCATTGGTTTTGGTGGTGCCCGGGTAAAGGCCTGGCAGCAGAACCCCCATCAGCGTGATTGAGAATCAGTGCCATCGCCCCACTCACTTTATATCAGGAGACAGCAAGAGACCTCCTGTTATCTTCCCTTGATTAATGCCAGAGTGATAATTAGCTATGTTTAGCTACAGCCAGGTCTGATATTACACAGTCAGATATTGGTATATCTGATACAGGATTCCCTATTGTGACTGGCTCATTTTCTCTACTGTGAATCTTGGCAAAGGAGATGTATACTGCTCCGGAAAATGAGCGTCTAGTGGAGACAAGAATATATAAGTGCGTGGCTGAGATAAAATATTTGGATGTACATCAGATGTTACTAAAGGAAACCAGACAATGCAAATCAATTCAAACAAATACGCAACAACCTTGGGTTTGTTCATTTTGCTCATAATGCAAGAGTTTGCTCAGCCTGGGGAGAAAAATAAACTACTAATTTCAGTATTCTGATAATTGGGATCAAAATAAATTCCATGAGGATGTCATTACAGAGCAAAGCAAAAAGTGAAGTAAAGCAAACAATAACATTAAACCTGTATATACAAACATATTGTACACATGTACACTATTTTGACAAAAGTATTGAGACACATACAGATGTTTTATGATATCCTATTGTATCCTTAGGATTTACTTAGGATTTGGAGTGTGTCTGCTGAAATTTGAACCAATTAAGCAAATTTGCGAGGACAAAGCATACTTTTGATGATGTCCAATATCATGACCTGGCTTAAAAGATTCATGTTAGGTCAGAACAAATATGTCATAGAGTTAAAGACAGGGCTCTGTTTAGGTCAGTCAAGTTATTTTAAACAATGTATTTATTGCTTTCATGTTGTGCCCAAGGACACACTCCTGCTGAAACAAATAAGGGCCTTCCCCAAACTATTTTCACAATCTAAAAGCATGAAGTGTCCCAAAATGCATGAATAGAAGTGCTTGATTTTATATACTTGTGGCAATGGGACTAAAGGATATAGCTAAGTTTAATGATAAAAGACATTCCAACATGTTTGGCAATTTGTTGGTTTTTTTTTTCTTTAGAAAGAAGAAAAAATCTGTACGATCCTATCTCATCCCACCATCTCACTAAGAAGGCTGTACTTTGTATTTATCCTAAAATTGTCCGGTGTGGTTGCAGATCACATGTATGATTACCAGAGCATATCAGCACAAATACATTATGGTCTTCTACAACTGGCCAAAAATTGAAAGTTGTGTATTAATCTTTATTATAATCCTTAAAAGTCATTTTCTATAATCTTTAACCCTAATAAAAACTGAGATGTCCTCAGACATTAGGGCCATACTGTGTCATGCAAACCATAAGGGTCTAAAACTCCTTTCTAAAAAGGAACTAAATTTAGATAAGGTACATATTTTAATAGGGAAGCTTAAGAGGACTTACACAGTTACTGTTAAGCTCCAAAAGATATACAGTATATTTCATAGTCGTTACAGTTAGGTTTTTAACACACTTAAAATAAAGGGAAAGAAGCATGAGCTTGTTAAATGTTTCTGAAGGCCAAAATAAAGGGAGTATGGGCCAAATGTAACATAGGTTTCAGAAACGCTAAAAAAAATACTACTGAGACACAGTAACCAATGTAAACTAATAAGTTATTTAAATACACACTGTACTACATTAATATACACATACATTTACAAATGATAGTTCCTTAAGGAAAAAAAACACACGATCATTACTATACAAATAGCACAATGGGTTGGAATTCAATAATTTAACATAAGCAGCTTTATCAATTAAAATAATTAAAAAACAAATCTAGGTTTAGTTAAGCTTTTGTCTAATCTAATAACAATTTAATCTTTTAGTTTAGTTATTATAGCTTTTTGTATTTATTAATAACTTTAATGACACGGTGTCACAAAGTGACATGATGGTTATTTTTAACAGCATTATTATTAAATAGGCTGAGGAAAATGCATGTCACCTCCCTCTTTGCTTCTTTTTTCAAATCTTTTCTTTTTTCTATCTCTCTCTGTGAAGGATCCAGAAGAGCAGTAGGTGACGGAGGCAGACCATGCCGTATCCATTTCCACGCACCATATGGAAACTCTGTTGTGTGTACAGAGGAGGTGTGCGCTAATAGTGACCTGGGCCATATGTGTTTTTGAGAATTACAAACACAACAGAGCTGTGTGGTTCCTTAACACACAACATATGGATGTCCATTTTAAGGTAGGGGCTTTAACAAACAACCTCTCTTGCACACAGGCTCACACAAACAGTAGCAGACTTCACACTTTGGCTAGTCTTTGAATCTCGAGGGATTGCTCTAATGAATAGCTGTATTGACACACTCCACAGTTTGCTTCATTAGTGAGGATGAGCTCTCACCCCTATTTTAGGAGCATGGTGTCACTCTTGGCTTTTCAGGAGTTTCTTTTCTTTTAGTCTCTTATCTTATTCTATCCAATTAATCAAGCGCATTTCACTCACTGGTTTAAAACGGCCTGGAGATTACAGATCTAATTTACACCCAAATATATCAGCTTTATACATTTTTCTTAGTAAGATTCATAGTATGGATGGAGGACAGATACTGATGTCTTGCAGGTTTCACTGTAGTTCATCCTAAGAGTCATTAATGTGGTTTAGGTCAGACCGTAGGCCTTTGTGTAATAGAAACACAAATTCTGGAACCGAAAACGACCTTCCCCAAACTGTTTTTTCAAATGCTAGAAGCACATAAATTTTAAATGCATGAGTGGGCACTATATTCTTTTAACCTAATCTGATCTACCACTGTCCGAATAAGTCCATATCTCAAACTTTTAAATTATAGGTATCACATTATATTAATATTTCTTTAAATAAACATTTGATAGCAGAAAACAGATTATGTTCAGGATAAATCTTTGAAATATTTAATATTAAATGCCTGTCATTTGAATATACATACATTTATATAAATGCTCTCATTTTTGTAATAGTTTGGGGAAAACCTGCTGCTCTGTGGACAGTTTCTGAGATTTGAGATGTGGAAATCCAGCCCTTTGCACTTTAGCCATGACCTCAACATTACACATTTTAAATAATCAGCTATAAGCCAGGCTTTCTCATGCATCCCTAACTTCATAGTCCTCTTAAAGAGAAATCTGCTTGCAAATACTCCAAAATCGAAAAAAAAGACCCATATAAGCTCCATATAACTACCAATGTTTATGGAACAGGACTTTCAAAATATCAAAAATCTGTTTAAAAACTTTTGGTTATATGTTCTATAATATGGAACTGTAGCATAGACACCAGAACTTACTGTATTTATTAACTAGAAGCTGGATGATGTGTGCATGTCCATGCAGAGAGGCCAGATGAAGTGGTGTGTACCCCTGTTAACACAAGAACAAGGACACACAGTAAAAAACTAGAAACCTTCACTGTTTGTGTTTGCTTTAATTTACATCAGATTGAAGCAGACGTTTCTTTCAGCTGGTATGTGTATATATATGTTACCAAACATCTGTGCATTACAGCAGGGAGTAAACTAACAAGCTGCTCAAGCTGCCCCATTGTGTCTGTCAGTCGATGGTGATATTAAAAAGCAGCTGGACGTCATTGCGCATGCTGCTGTGTGTGGTTACCTCACCATGTTTATCCGGTTAGGCCGAGTGGGAAACTTGCAGGAAATGCTACTGCGACTCTGTCATTTACAGGCTTGCACATTAACACCAGTCAGCCTCCTCCTGAAGCTGCTGTCGCTCACATGTCATTTTCATGAAATACACAGGTACTACAGTGCAGTTCTACGTGGGAGATTTCTATTTATAACAAACGGTTAGAAGAACTGAATCACAGTCAGGGGTGGCACAAGATAGTCCCAGGGCTTCATTGCAGTTAGAACAGCCTGGGTGGTTGATGGAGCTTGGTGCTTGTTACTGCACATTAACACTCAGCAGGATGACATTTTACATGAAATCAGCTTTAAACTTGGCTAGATAAACAGTTGTCATCAATATCTTAGTATTTCTGTAATATAAGGAGTGACTCAAAATAATCTAAATAGTACAGCTACAGGAATATCAAAACACATGCATTAGGGGAAAAAAGGTTTTAAAAGCTAACAAACATTCCTTACCTTACCTATCCTACCCTATACTAGTTGAAAGTCAATTTATCAATTCATAGAAAAGTAAATCCTTTTGGTGAAAATGTGATTTTTATAGACCAGATGTCATAATTAAGCAGTTTAAGCATTGGTTACTGAAAAATGTGGAAGGAAAGCCATTATCAAAGTCATTAAATTGTTTATTTATTTTTTTTTACACCTAGGGTGGCACAACGGCTTAGTGGTTAACATGTCCCCCTCTCAGCGCTGGGGATCCAGGTCCGAATACCGTTCTGGGTGGAGTTTCCCCGTGTCAGTGTGGGTCTCCCCGTTTTCTCAGATTTCCTTCCACAGTCCAAAAACATGGATTCAAGGTAATTTGGTCAGTCTAAATGGTCTTTGTCTTAATTGTTCCCATATAGTGTATGTGTGTCTGTCTGAAACATTCGCCCCTGGATGGGCACGGTGACACCCCCCCCCCCCCCCCCCCCCCCCCTATAATTAGTCAAAAGATAATGAATGAATGAATTAATGTTGCCCCCAATTCACATGTTGATGGAGGTAGCTGTTTCTTAAATGGGGTCATGCTGATTTTTTTTACAGAAGTGAAACATCATGTGGTATATAAAATAAGAGGAACCTCCAGGATAAATGGGGCATGACATCAAAGTGACTAAATCACAGTAATAAGCACAGCTTCTACTGTAAAGTTTTGTTAATTGACTATTTGCAACATGTATACACTATAAAATACTAGATTTTTAGACATTAAAAAATGCCTTGTTCATTTGTGTTAAGGATAAGGAAAAAATGTCAAATTAACATCATTTCAACTTTCAATGATGTGGAAAAAAAAGCTGTTATTTTAATCAGTGTTAAATCAAAAAACAGTAACCTATCACCTTTTATATATTTATAATGGTCTTATAAACTTAGGTAAAAATAAAATACACAATAAAACTATAAGGCAAGTAAATTAATTCTGAAATAAAAGATGGCGAATTCATTACAATATCAAATATCCATTAACATTTACATATACAATAATGGTTTATTTGATTAAACCATGGTCCCCTGGCATGCCTGAATGTTTCATATAATTACTTTCAAACTGTAAAAAGTATTATGACAACAGAAGTGAAAAAATGATTCAAATTAAGCTTGGGTTCCAAAGTTTAACCAGCTCATAGTGATTGTAACATAATTACTGGCATAAACGACATGAGAGGTTTTGAATTTCATCTACAATAATGACAATATGGACAATAACTCTGTGATTTAATTATTTTCATTTCGATTACTTGATAATGAAACACAAATGCCACTGTAAGGACATTACTAAAGCAATAACACAACAAATGCATAGTTCTAGCGAGTAGTTGATTATGTGGGTATACCTAAATCTTGTCCCTATGGGACCTACAAACTGGTCACTTCAAAGTACATCAATAGATTTATAGTAAATTCATGTTTTAAGTGGTTATGCTATGGCTATGTTTATGGTAAGTCAAGGAGTAGTTAATGTTGGTATAAGGGTAGGTATTCTCAAAATATAGGGTGTATGTAAAAATTCTGTAATGGAAGGTCAATCATTCAGGCACGCATTTTGGACTGTAGGCTAATCCATCACAGAGCAGACACACAAACCTTTTTACACCTAGAGGCAATGTAGTATCTTTTATTTAATCCTGTTGAACATTTAGGATTGTTACAGAAATTATTTATTGTGAGGTTACAAGTGCGGCTTGCCAAGCTAATATACCATTATCTAACTTAATAACAAGCTATTAGCAATGTTTTAAATCAGTACAAGAAACAGTTATTTTATGTTATAATTTTACTGATTGAATCCCCCCCAATGTTGTATATTCATGACGTATATTCCGAAAAACTAGAATTTTCACCAACACTTGTTTCCTAGCCAGTGTCTTACCCTATATACGGTATACATTGTACTTATATGAATAGGGCTCAGTATCGTATTGGTTGTTAGTACTTGGATCAGTACTGAAGGAAACAAACCTGAAACAATTTAGATTATTACATTTTGTCTCCCAGATAAAACAGTAGGTGGTGGCCTTTTCATAATGTGCAATACACTTTAGCTTTGTTGCTAACCACAGGGATAGCATAATGCTTCTCCCCCTGCCATACTGCTGGTCTTAAAGGTTAAAGTAGGCTTCCCTCTGCTTTAGTCCTCATTACTACATGAGTGCTAGCATTGACATTTTTTGGAAAGGTCACAGACACTTTCATGTTCCCAGCTTCATGTTTACTTTAAATGTAAGTAAAGGCCAGAGAAATGCTGACCAGGGGGCCAGAGGAGCCAGTTGAGATCAAGGTAAGTCACTGGGGTTCATTTTAACGAGTCTGACTGACAAAACTAGCCTCTGTCTCACCACACACACACACACACACACACACACAGATTCACACAGTTCTAGTTCTTGTTGGGTGCCGATAGAAAGAGACCTTATTGTTGGGAGAGTAAGTGATTTCTGGATTGAAGATGAGAGGTTAATACAGATGGATAGGGGGATGGTTGTCCTCTTACACTTCTCTGTATGGCAGTTTTCGTAATATACCTCAAGTGGTGAGTGCCATTCATAACCAGTCAGTTCATTCTCTATAACTCAGGAGAAAATCCAAAAGTGTCTCCCTTTTGAATTTTTAATAAAACCTATTTGTTCAATGTCCCTGCAGGGAGATGAGATTTGGTCTCCAATGGCACGCCAGCGCCTCCCCCAATGCCCAAGCGTTCCTCTTTTATAGGTAGGTGGCAAACGTCTGCGTGCATGACAGCATTTGGAATCTAAAGCACGTTTATGCTAAATCCAGACTCATTTCACAGGTATATTAAAATAAGACTCACCCCCTTAAGAAAAAGAGGCCGATGGAGAAAAGAAGGATGCCATCAGAATCCAGGTTCAGCGGCAGAATGTGAGAACAGACGAGGACGAGATTAAAGCACGAGAATAAGCATACTGCACAGAACGGACTGGGTCAAGAACCTAATTTCACACTGACATTAAGGGCAATTTAGCCTTGGAAATATTTCGTCAAGCCCCTATTCATTTTAAGAGCATAAAGCTATAAGTCTGCATTTCTGAATATGAGATAGGCTGACTGAACCACGGTCATTTGGAGCACTGGATACAGAAACGGTTGTACTTACGTGCTGCCAGAGGTTAGGAAGTAAGGACGGTTATCATAGGAGAAACAGATAAAAAGAGAAATATTAGACAAAGCAGCTGCATTGTCAGGAAGCAAAAGTAAATGTGCATGCAAAGAGCTGGAGCACCTTTTTGTGCTTTTCTGTGAAGCTGCCATCCACTGCCATATGTCAAACTCTACAGCACCTTGAGTAAAACTAAACAGCTGAGCGGCTCACTTAAAAAAAACATCCATTTAACAAGAGGGGGTGTTAGAGGCACTGATGGCACTATGGATTATTGATTTTTTATTCCGTTCCTGCCCAGAAGGGGCTCCATTTGAACAGCGCCATTACCTCCATAACGATTAGAGAGCAAAAGTTAATTATGTAATTATGAAGGCAATAAGTGGTGCGTATGTGCTTGGCATTGATGGTGAGGGCTTAAACATTATCTCCAGTGTGCACATCCCGGCAGACAGGGTGAGAGGAAGAGATTAGAGCAGCCGAGGAGAAACAGACTGAGAAACCATTAACTAATCACAACAATTTCCCTCTATTACATCCACATCTGCCTTTATACAAAGAGCAAGGCTTACACACACACACAAACACCGTACAATAATGCAAGTGATGGATGGCAGACAGCAGATAAAAACACATTTCTGCACTTAAACTGTTGCTCTGATGAAGTCAACACTGTCTTTTATTATTTACTTTTTGAGGCATTTCTATTAACGTTTGTATAAAGTGATGTTATGCCTTAACTGGGGAATTCTAAACTCACTTTTATGAATATAATTTTACAACAGGATGTTGTCTTAAAGCAGCTTTAAGGCACATGAAAAGTAAAAACTATTGTACAATGTATCTGAAAGTTACACACAGGACAGAGCACCAATTAATCGCTGGGCACACGCACATACATCCACAAACACACACTATACGGTGCAATTTGGAGCATCCAATTTACCTTGAATTCATTTTTTTGGAGTATGGGAGGAAACTGGAGAACCCGGAAAAAAAACCCACGCAGATATACAGGATGAACATTCAAACTCCACCCAGATTGGGCTAAGAGGCGAATATGCTAACCACTAAGACACCATGCCGCCAGATTGGCAACTGATTAGGATTAATAATCCTGCATTTTATCTTGTAACTCTTTAACATACTGATTTTTGTTTTTTACTTTCTTCTATTGCTTGTATAAATTCATCTGCAAAATGATAAAACATAATGTAAATGTATCTGTACATGCAATTATCCAATCAGCTATGCAAATTTCACACCGCTGCATCTTCTAGTAACGTTCAACCGTCGGTATTTGGGGTAGTTCAGGGTTATTAATCTCAGCGATTTAAGTCATGGCACGATTGCTGGCAGCAGATGCCAGGCTGGTTTGAGTATTTTTAAAACTGCTGATCTATAAATTTTTAGATCTACGTAGTAAAACTGAGGCTGTTATGGCAATGATGTAACGGCCCAGTGTTCACATATTCTGTCTGTCTGACCTAATCGCACCAGTGTTTCCCATATTTAGCCACAGACTTGTGGTTTTGCTGTCCCACTTTCAGGCAGTCATTCTAATTAAGTTGACAGTAAGCTGTAATGATAGCGCCATCATTGCAGGATATAATGAACCACCTGAAACAGAAATAAATCAACCATAAAAATAGAAAAAAACAGCACTTAGCAGAAGCTCTTATTTGAAACTACTTAGAGAAGTGTTCTGTTTTCTCACAAACGCATTTTCCAATGTTGATGCCAACAACCCTGGAATATCAGTGAGCTAAATCTTTGTTTAAAGCCAGTGCAGGCAGACACAGCATAGAAATTTCAGAAAACCAAGAGAGGAAAAAATAATAAGTAAAAATACAATTAGTTTAACCTAAACCGAATTTCAAATGTCAGTTGACAACAATCAAAACTCAATCAAAACCAGTCTGCCCTCATGGACAGAAATATGCGCATCGCTAACACTGAGAGAAGCTGAGAGAAGAATCCAGCAGCTCAATCCTTCATTGGAATCTGTTCAAATTGAAAGGTAAGGGCACAAATGGAAATGGAATGAAAATAAAGGTGAGGCCATGATGCTTTGGGTCAGATAAAGCGATTGAATGACTATTTCACTTTGACATAAAGAGAGAAAACTGCCAGAAGCACAATGATGCCTTCTGTATTTGTGCCCCACTCTGCCGACCCTAAATGGCGAGAGATAAGATGTTTGTGATTCCGAATATGCATGAACTGAGGGATGAGGCCCAAGCAGTTACTGTCAACATTGGACAGCTGCTATGTGAGTGCAGAATTGGCATGAATAAATGCAAGGTGATATTTGTACAATGTTGGTAGAAGGACTGTGGTGAATGGCCTAGTGTGCATTGAGCTTATTTTTGTATTTGGTGGATGTACGTTGAGAATCTGTGAGTCTGTTTGATTAATAGATTAATTTATTCAATTAAGGATGTTCGTCTAAACGAGAGGGAAAAACCAAGGGAGTCGGTGACCTAAGGTCACGTTTTTTAAACTGATTAAAATAGAGTCAAATGGTTAATTTATGCACTTATCTAAACACACACACACACACACACACATATTTATATATAGACCTTGCCTTAATGAGGGCATGCACATTTCAATGACAGTGAAAGTTGGTACACTTCACCAGGAGGTGTCAATTTACTGAGAGTGCATCATCCATATTTGTTTGTGTTTGTGCGTACTTGTGCGTGCCTATGTGGGAGCGTGT
>JAOUQT010000009.1:6098915-6111876 GCA_025769995.1 Xyliphius kryptos | reverse complement strand
AATCTGTAAAAATAACGGTCACATCCTGTTTTTATGGTCAACAAGCACCGAGATGATTGATGAAGACAAACTGCTAGACTGATAGACATCAGGAGGTGTCTCTTTAAGGTCGCCTGTCTTTCTCCAACCCAGTATGACACATGAAAGGCCCCAGTTTCTCTCTCAGACAGATCAGATGTCAAACCTCAGCTTTTCCTCTCCAGGTGTTTTTTTACTTGTTTTCCTCAGCAACATAAAGATCCAGGTATCAAGAGTGACCTGTCAACATTATAAGGACATCATTATAAACAGTTTAATTTTGTAATTTTGCTGCTGTATCAAAAATGCTCTGGAATATCTATTTTAACTCATTCATTTATTATTTTTCTAGTCTATTTACCCTAATCAACATAGTGGACCGGAGCCTACGCCAGTACTCACAAGGCAAAAATGTGGGGATACACCTTGGACAGGTCTCCAGTCCATCACAGAGGTAACACATTCACTCAATTTTTTTTTAATATTTCAACTATTGTGTTTTTGAACTGTGGAATGAAACTAGAGTTCCGACTCAGACACTAGGAAAACATGTTTCATTGATGTCATTCCTGACTGGGAACTAAACCCAGGTCCTTTTTCCTGTGAGCCATAAGATATATTTTCTACTATGCTCAAAATGATGATAAGACACTTAATAATTATATGTATTTAACATTATTTCTAAAAACAAAAAAAAAACTGCATACAAGGGAAAATTTAAACAGTTATATGCTTTGTGCTTTTGGTTCAGTGGCAGTTTGTGGAGGACCATTTGCTGTTTCAGCATGGCCGGCATTGTACATAATAAAACCTATTGAGCCCATTTTAACAATTTTGGACCAACTGACCCTACGGATCAGGTGTTCACATCCATAAACCATTCAATCTTAAACCTTAAAATACAAATTAAGATGACAAATAAACAATTATTTGTAAATGTGGTGAGCATAATGAAAGTGTTTCGTTCTAGCTTCAAAACGGATCTAACGACACTTTTCCCACCAGTCGAGTTCTCAGTGTGAGGAGGTGAGTCAGATCTCCTTCTGAACATGTATAGTGCTGTGTTTGCTCTCCTGGTTTATTATAGCTCCACAGCGCCTTGTACAAGGTGTTACTGCCGACACAGCACTAGCACTTCAAGCTTATTTGCAGGTGACATAAGTAAATGGCCCAACTGTTCTACCAACACTTCTACAGAATAAGACCGAAAATAAAACACATACAAAATTGGAAGCTTAGTTAACACACTTTGTGGCCTCTGCTCTAGAGTTATTCCAAAAGCATGCAAGATATTACAAAACAAAATCCTAATAGTTAAGCCATAGCTGCTAAAAACAAAGTAAAAGAAACAACTGAGGTTTTTCATCGTATTGCAAAATATATAGTATTTTAAAACTTGATGAATCCTATTTGCACTCCAAATTCAAACACAGATAGCAGATTAAATCCCAAATTTGAATCTGGCTTACTTAATGCATCGTTTGACAACAAATGTTGCTCACGTACTGTACCACGCATTGCAAGATCTACCAGATATAAACCAGATGTGTTACAAAACATTTGGATCATGTGAGGTTTTTTTAACATGTGGCCTTATGGCTCACATAAAGGTACCAAAGCAAAGCATGTTTAGCAAATAAATATACTTAATATAACCAAATTTTACATAGTATTTTCGACACAAGTGTGAAAAGAAGAAGATTTCACTGTGAATCCAAACAATCCAAACTTTTGAACGGTAGTTTATATTTATATTACTAAATATCCTAACATAATGAACCAGGGTTAATGATTGTATTAATAAAAACATGAATATGCCTAATTCTAATATTAATAACATTTTTATGAGGTCAGCATTCCCCTTGTTGGTGTATGTCTTCGAAATTCATTGTATTAAAACCAGCCATTGTTAACTGTCTGGTTAATTACTGTAGCTTTTAAAGTAATAATCTGAAGCACGTGTTAAATCCTTTGGTTTAATTAAAACAGCTGCCTTTTTAAAGCTCCACTTATTTGACTAACAAAGTCTCTTAAATCTTTAATATGTAGCTTATTCTATTCTACAAATAATGTCCTGAGACGCTAGCTCCCTTTGACCAAAATAGGTGAACCTGAGGTCATGGAACAGGCCCTGCAGTGAATTTATCACTCAGACATAAAATTAACAAGGTAGAAAAGCCATAATTGGCAAGCCAGTTGGTCCACTGCCAATAAAGTTTACAGCAAGGTATACATAAAAGTTTACAAGAGACAAACTTCCCTCGTTTATTCTAAAATTAATGTCTTTGGAGTTTTATGTATCTGTTCTCTTGTGACTCTTGGTTTCAAAGTAAAGTTCCCAGCAGCTACTTTATGGTGTGCTTTATGGTGAAGCTTCAAAATTCATAGGCAGAGACTTGCTTTCATAAATCACTCTTCTGCCATATGGACTGAAAGGTAAGAAACTACTGATGCATTATGGGCTTTCCACATGACAATGATAAAAAAACTGTCATACTTTGCCCACTGAGAATGAACTGGCATCAATTTTCAACATTTGAGTCTTTTTTTTTTTTTGTTCCATTTGGATTACTATCAGTTCTGAAATCCTTTTCTGTAAATCCAAGTCACTTCCAAAACTACTGAAGTTAAATGTTGAGAGATGATGATAGACAATATAATAAAGGTCATAACATTTTAATATCTTGGAAAAGTATTTATTTTATTAATACCATTCAAAAAGTGAAACCCAGAAAATTTAAATATTAGAATATTATTTAAGACCAATACAAAAAAGGAATTTTAGAAATGTGCCAACTAAAAAGTATGAACATGAAACGAATGTACAGCACTCAATATTTAGTTGGGGCTTCTTTGGTCTGGATTACTGCAGCAATGGCATTGCATGGAGTTGATCAGTCTGTGACACTGCTCAGGGGTTATGAGAGCTCCGGTTGCTCTGATAGTGGCCTTCAGCTCTTCTGTATTGTTGGCTCTGGCGTATTGCATCTTCTTCACCCCTATTGGGTTTAGGTCAGGTGAGTTTGCTGGCCAATTAAGAACAGGGATACCATGGTCCTAAAATAGATACTGGTAGCTTTGGCACTGTGTGCAGGTCCCAAGTTCTTTTGGAAAATGAAATCTGCATCTTCATAAAGTTGAACAGCAGCAGGAAGCATAAAGTGCTCTGAAACTTTCTGGTAGACGGCTGCATTTACCTTGGACCTCAGAAAACATAATGAACCAACACCAGCAGATAACATGGCATCACTGACAGTGGAAACTCAAGCAATGAGGATTCTGTGCATCTCCTCTCTTCCTCCAGACTTTGGAACCATAATTAACAGACGAAACGCAAATTTATTTTCATCAGAGAAAAATAACTTTAAATCATTTAGCAGCAGTCAAGAGGCAAGATGCTTCTCTCTTGTTTAAGAGGGGTTTGATACAAGGAATGCGGCAGCTGAAAGCCATGTCTCACATACGTCTGTGCGTGGTGGTTCTTGATGCACTGACTGAAGCTGCAGTCCACTCTTTGTGAATCTTCCCCACATTTTTGAATTGGTTTTGTTTCACAGTCCTCTCCAGGTTGCGGTTATCCCTATTGCTTGTACATTTTTTGACCACATCTTTTCCTTTCCCTCTCCTGTCTATTAATGTTCTTTGACACAGAACTTTGAACAGCCAGCCTCTTTAGCAATGGCATTTTGTGTCTTATCCTCCTTTTCCAAGGTGTCAATGGTCATCTTTTGGACATCTGTCAAGTCTGCAATATTCCACGTGATTGTGCAGCCTACAGAACTAGACTGAGAGAACATTTGCAGGTATTTTGAGTTAATCAGCTTATTAGAATGATGCACCAGGTGTCTTCAATATTGATCTGTGAGATACTAAATTTGGAATTTTCATTAGTTGTTAGTTATTATCACCAAAATTAAAAGAAATATTTGGAATATATCAGTCTGTGTGTAATAAATGAATATAATATACAAGTATTACTTTTTGAATGGAATTACTGGAATGATTCTTTTTTTTTCCCCATGATATTCCAATTTCATGACCAGTACCTGTATAGTGTTCAACTACCAATCGTGCATTTGTAGTTGACTGTGGATTTAAAGCAATGTAACAACACAACTCTGAGTGCAGTTATAAACCTTCATGCTCTCTGCATGTCATATTGTGGCATAAGCTCACCTCCCCTAGTGAGAAGTGCTTGGCAGTGTCTTCGCTGTCTCTCGCTGGCTCCCTATTAATGAGCTTTTGCAGTGAGCGGTGGCACGCAGGGTCATGGCCATGACGCCCGAGTTCGCAGACGTGTTTACAGAGCAGGTGAGAGATGAGCAGGGGAGAGGTGTCACCTCCACGTTAATTAAAAAACGTGAGCATTCACCGAGGGGGCTGTCCTTCAGTCGGCCGCCTACTGCGGGGACAGAGGATAGCTCACCCTACACTCAGGTGCAGGTGTTAATGTAGGCAGAGGTGTTGATGCACAGAGCTAAAAAGCTTTTAAAAGGGATCAGGCACCTCAGCTGAACTCAGAAAGGACTGAAAGAAACAGGAATAGCATATAAATATAACACTACTTATAAAATGATTTATTTAGCATTTTTATTAAATTAATTTGAAAATAATTTAAATTAATACAATTATTTTTTTTGAATAAATGTTGTTTATGCTGTTTATGTTTACTACAAATTATGCAGCCAGCATATTTAAAGTTAAAGGAGTGCTCTTGGGCTGCATGGTCCACACAAGCTTTAGCAAAGTCTAATGATGAGTGTATGCAGAATAATACAACAATATTTGAAAGTGCATCATGTGATTCTATTAATTGCTCGGTTTTCTCTTCATTAACTTTATACCAGCTGGCTATAAAAGGAATTCCATTACCACTAGCACGCCTTGATCTTACTTGGTTTTAATTAAAGCTTTGAATAACAACAATTAGATTGAATATGTATATGCCAAAGCATCCAATCCGTGACATCCAATTGCCAAATCAGAAATATGCAAGAACTTTGTAGTTTTCAGATTTTTCCCCCTTAGATTTTGTGGGTTGTATTTGTGTAAATTTGTATATAGGGAGATCTGGCAGGTGTTATTTAATAAAATCGGAATCAAAAGGGTTTTCCCCAAATCAAACTAATCTTGGAGTCCAGATTTCTGAATCAGAATCAGAGATATTTAAATATGCTTTCTTGTGTCTGCTATCACCTCTAATGCGGCTGCGCAACACTTGCGCCTAGCTGACGCGCACTCAGAGCACCAGGCAACACCAAGGTAGCAGATCAGAAGTTTTATTAAAGCAATAAACACACTAACAGAGGTTTTGGACAACAATGAGACAAAAACAAAGACGTGCATGGTGGACGGGAGACACAGAACTAAATCCACGAAACATCTGATCATGCGCACCAAATAAACCAATCACAAAACAGAGTTAATAAGCTAAACAGTGTAACATAAACACATAGCTAATTAACTAAAACCACAGGCACCTGTAACGTATGCTCACACATGCAAGGAATTTTTCCCTTGTTCTAAAAGCTCACATTGAACAAACATGAGAAACATTGCAAATACACTCATTCTACCCATCTATTTTTGCACACACACACACACACACACACACACACACACACTTTCTCACATAATGAATATGTTCATAGTTTCCTTTGAGTATAAGACCATAATATAAGTCATTTTACCATGACTGAGGATGCTGTAACACTTCTGGTGTCTTCCTCAAGCCCTTCCTGAGAAGAAAAATATAAAACACGTATTTATACATGATATATAAACGTTTCGTATTTATCTGCAAAAAATGAGAAATGGTCAAAGTGCTTTCAGACCTCAAATAATGCAAAGAAAACAAGTTCATAGTTTAGAAACAAACTAATGTTTTATCTCAGGAAAAGTTCAAAATCAATATTTGGTGGAATAACCATGATTTTTAATCACAGCTTTCATGCGTCTTGTCATGATTTCCACTAGTCTTTCACACTGCTTTTGGGTGACCTTATGCCACTTATGGTGTAAAAACTTGCAGCCCTACATCTAGGAGCCTGTTATGAACTGTTCTTGCTGTGCTTTTTATTCCATCTGCTATTTTCCATTATTTTTGTAGGTTGCTTGATGTCATCTTGCGTTTGCTGACTGACATTCAAATAAAATGATGGTCATCCCGGTTAGTAGAGAGTGGATTTTGCCCTCTGCCGGTCTATAGCTTTATTGTCCCCAACGTCTGCTGCTTGACCTTGTTGTAATGAACTGCCGTCCTAGAAATTTTATGGAAGGAAGCTACATGATCACTGTACTAGTAAAGCCAGAATTAAGCCCTTATTTTCCTCATTCAGGACTTTTCTTTTGTTCTTTTTTATTCCAATTACTTTTGAGCTATTCCTAGCACTTGTCTTGCCATTTAGTTTGTCCAATTGCAAGAGGATTGTGAAGACCACAGCGGTGTTTTTTTTTTTAATACTTTTGACATAATCAGAAGCACATTAAGTAGAATGAGGTGTACTTGGGTTGGAATTCAACTGACACTGGAATGTAATGGTTGTCATACATGTAGAGATGCTGATTTTTTATAAAGAGACAACTGTGCTGTTGTCTCTTTATAAATATAAATACTTAATAATGAAACAACTATTTATTATGTTCCCCATTTCATATGTGTTAATTATATTTAAATTCATTTAAATTCAATATATAATTTTATTTGAAATAAAAGTCCTCTCACCATGATGGAGGATGTTGCAAGACTTCTGGCATCCTCCTCTAGACTGTCCTAAACAAACAGAACGATAAGATTACATATTTTAGCCTGGAAACAACAAATGGCATGAGCACTTGGTATTTATTGTGCAGATTTCTTTAAGGTTCTAGTAAACCTTCAATTTGCTCACATGAAACGACCTCAAACTACAACTACTGTATATAAAGGCAGATAGTTCCTCCTACCATGGCAGAAGACGTCATGATACTTTTAACATCGTCCTCTGGCTCTTCCTGTTCCTCAGTCTTATACACACACAGACAGATTAAAATTAGGCAAATAAAAGCTTTAAAAAGTTTCTTATGTTCAAACAGAAATGATAAAGACATCTGTGAGGGTCACCCTTTTTTCCCATTCACCCCTCTATATCACACCACATGCTAAAAAGAAATCCAGTGGCATCAGGAAGTCTTCCTCTTTCTGAATAAATGATGTGTCTTCTTCTGTACAAAGTGACCATGGTTTAGCATAACAAAGCTATTTTCCAGCCTGCCCCTTATAATGCCATTTCCACTAGCCCATACCATTATACAAGAAAACAGCTCACACAGACCCTCTTTCCTTTTCTCTTTCAATTCTCTGTCAAATGAAAGCCCTTCATACTCTGACAGCAAGAAAAGCCCTACAGCTTCAGAGTACCTTATTGTCAGCGTAGAGAAGCTTCGCTGCATTTGAAACTTCAACAGTCTTTTTTATGAATACATCAGTATTGGGAGAGCATTACGTTTTCCGATTCATTTATATGTCTGAAGAAATACAGAGGGGCATCATGTTTTTTGTTACATGTCTTCACAAGTGAAAAATACTTCTTTGAATGAGATTTGGACAAAATTTCACAATTTTACATGGCTTCTTTAAAACACTAGAAGTCTTTACTAAAGTCCACTGCATATTTAAATTAAAACTTGGCCACAAATTTAGTTTAAAGACAAGCAGTCAAACAGTGGCTTTGAGCAGCAAATTCTGGCAAGCGTTCAAAAGCCAAATGTGCATCAAATCATTTTATAGGCACTTTGGAATCTATAATTTACGTCACATGTGACTGTGAGAGCGTGAATCTGTGTTTAATTGTACTTATTGTCTGAATAATCAAACTATTTTAAATAAAATTTTAAATTATTTAAGGTATTTACATTTACAATATTCATTAATTTAGTCACTTTGTAAACTGCTTATCCTACCTAGGGATCTTGCTAAATGTTGTCATACTGTATCACTTGTTGATTAGTGGCAAAGAAACATTTGATGAATCTCCATTCTATTGCAGGGCAACCACATTTATATCAAGGGTCAGTTAAGTATTTTTAATTTTTTAGACTATAGGGAAAAAAAGGTGACTCCATTTTCCCATCACAGTCCAAAAAACATGGATTTGAGGTCAATTAGCTGTTCCAAATTGTCCCCATAGTCTGTGTGTGTCCCAAGTCCTGTACAGGGTGAGGGTTGTGTCAGGAAGGGCATCTGACATAAAACACTTGGCCAAGTGTAATATGAGAGTTCATTGGTGTAGTGACCTAACATTAGGTCATTTAGTGGACACTTTTATCCAAAGCAACTTACAAGTATCCCACTTAATATTTGGGGTCAGAACACAGGGATACATACAGAATCCCTGGAGCAATGAGGGTTAAGGGCCATACTCAAAGACCCACATTGGTAACTTCAGTGGTCCTGGGACTTGAACTTAGTGGTTAGCACATTTTCCTTTCATCGCTGGGGATTCCCGGTTCAAATCCCAGTCTCCCTGTGTTGCGTGGGTTTTCTCTGGGTTCTCCGGTTTCCTCCCACAGTCCAAAAAAAACATGGATTCAAGGTAAACTGGCTACTGTAAATCGCCCGTGTGTGTATGTCTGTCTGTGCCCAGCAATAGATTGGTGCCCTGTCCTTGGCTGCCCAGCGCCCAAGACATTTTCACCTGGATAGGCATGGGGAATCCCCCTCCATGACCCTCTTAGGGGATTAACTAGACGATAATAAATGAATAAAACTAATTATAACAAATATGAAGCTGTTAAATCTTATTAAATCAGTTTATTAGACTAATAATAAAAACTGACGTTAGCATTGCAAATTCCGTACTGACACATTCACAAGCTTTTTAGAGAGACTGCACATGTAAATTTACTTTTTGCTTCAACTCATTTGTTTTTTGTATATCTGTTGCATTCCCTTCGGCAACAGATCTGCACTGTTTGCTATATAAACTGTATATATTACAAAGTCAACGGCAAAATTCAGATTCTTATAAATGGCAAAATCTCCAAAGCCTCCATCTTAATAAACTATAATAAAGGGAGGACAGGCCTAATATGTTGTCAGCATCATGTTCAAAGCTGTTCCTTTTACTAATTCCCACTGGCAGTTTGCAAGTTGCAAACAACAGGCGCTTTGATCTTTTAGGAATTCGATATGGCCTCCTATCCTGTACAGTGTTCCAATGTTTGCCGCGTTTGATTGTAACTCCAGGCACTTGTGAAAAAAAATATCCTAATGTTATGATTAAAAAGCCAGCGATGAACATGGGAGTTGTGTTTTTATACATAATCTATGAGATTTAGTGGGCCATTTACATTTCTAAATGATTTACATACAGCAGTGAGAGCCTCTAGTCATAAATAATTTAATATCACAACATGTCCTGAAGGAGCAGATCATCAGTGCTGTATTTAACTTTAATTACTCTTTTAAAATCGAATGTTGGCCCTGCAGTTATGATTGAATAATTCTGTCTGAAAGCTAAATGTTCCTCAACAGTCTACTGAGATGGAAATATCCCTGATAAGCACAAGAGAGAAGCAATGAGAAAGAGAGAGACCAAAGAATTAAAGCTGGGGGAGGAAATGGGAAGATACATGAAAGAGAAAAAATAGAAAGGCACAGGAAGGTGGGAGTCAGAGACTTTTCAGAAAGGAATTGTGCGTGCATGCGTTTGTGTGTGTGTGTGTGTGTGTGTGTGTGTGTGTGTGTGTGTGTGACCAATTTACATGCAATCAGAGGATATCTAACTAATATTATAGTTTTAGCTGATGGCCTCATCTGTGCTGGAACTATTCAGTTAAACAGTCGAAACATTGTTCTCTTTTAAAAGAATGAAAAAGTTTTTCACCAGAATTAAGGTTAACGGCAAATGATAAGGCAACAGTCAAAGAAAGAATAGGAAATGGTAATCACCCCTGCAAAACTGCAATACATTTCATACTTACACTAATTAAAAAGCTTGAACAGCAACATTAACATATTAATTGAGGTTCTACCACAGGGCTGTTATGATGAGGATATTCAAATGAGTCTTTCAGGAACTGCACCACAGAGAAATTAAGTGGGGAGGGGGGGTTGAGATAGCAGTAGAACGAGACCCTTGTGCCTGCACAAACACCTATTGTAAATCTGACCTTATTGCAAATACAGGACTGTTTTTGTGTGATCTGACATGCCACCCGTTCACTCTATCAGATGAGTACTTGAGAAATGAAAAACCCATTTACACAAAGCCGGAATGTACGAGGCAGAGATGACCTGTTCTTTACAATGCGTTTTCCAATTGCCAAAGTGACACCGCCTTGCAAGGTCATTGGTATTACGAGAAAATGTTTCTCCACGTCTGTTGAAAAAGACAGCTGATAGTGTCCCTCTGCCTCGTCGCTTAAGAGGTTCCTATATGATAACATGTTATTTTGGTGAAATTACGAGACTAGATGGGGGCCTGGTGAAACACGAGCATAGTAGTTAAAGGATAATAGCTTAGCCAGAACTATCAGGCTTGCTTGAATGCCAGAGCGGCGCCCGATAGCAGCTGCTTGGTGAGAACCTGGGTTTAGGCCACTGATCCACTCTAAAAAGCCGGGAGCTGTGCAGTAGTCAGGCTCTGATGAGCATGAAATCACAGGATAAAGAGAGAGAAATCTCTCCCGTTTCAGCTCATATTACAACATCGTTTGACTTATTGTCTTCTCTTTAGCACACTGTATGTGGGGTCTTAACAACAAAGCATAGTTGTTTATCCAGAAAAAAAGTCTTGCCAGTTTTGTAGTTTTAACTGAGTACTCTAGCACATTTCCCTCCAGTTTTAGAAATCCTTCAGCGTTTATCATTTATAGGAATACCAGCCATCCAAAAAATGCATCTTGACCTAACAGTCACGCAATTTCACAAAATGGATTTACGAACTTAACTCAGAAAAGTATATATAGGTGTTTGAAAAAAATAAAAATCTTAAAATTAAGATTAGAGCTTTCAGTCTTGCAGGAATACTAGAATAGATTGCCTTCATATCTAAGCTTTGCCATTTTGGTATGCAATTCAGTTCCCCCTCCAGTTCATGTGTCATTTATCTTTTCATTTCTTATTTTTGTATAAGATTTTTCTCATTTTACATTTACTTTGCTTAACTTAATACCATACCACTGGAATAGAGTTACACTTTAGAAATTTGCTTTTAATTCTATAACGTATGTTATGCACTGTAAGAGTGACAACAAATTTGAAACTTTTGGAATTTATCATTTCTAAGGTTTTGTGCATTTAAATGATAAAATAAAACACAAACCCTGACTGTTCTAATAATAAGAAGCAGATATATGATTTGTAAAGCATTAACTGAGATGTTTTATGTTATATGTCATATGAAAACACATTGCCTGTGGCGCTAAGAAAAGACATTTTAGTTCATTGTCCTTCAGCTGCAGAAGAACCATTAGAGTGGTCTGTTTTCTCAGCACTATCTGTTTATCTACTGTATCCAACAGTTAATATGCTTCACGACACTTCCCGATTTTTCATCCTACAGCTGCTATCTGAGGTCCTCATCATCAATAAAGACAAGTGAATCAGTTCCACTGGCAGCCATACATGCCCCTGCCATCACAGATGAAGAGGTATGAAAGGATCATGGATGGTTCATTAATTCTTCAAGTTTTTTTCTGCTTTCTCACATTAATCTTCCTCTGTTGTATCACTAACACTTCATCCCTTCACTCCAAAGACTTTTAATATACTTTTTATATAAAGCTTTTCCTAAGGCTTATCAACAGTTTATACACACTGGGTATACTCAGACAATGGGAGAGAAAGTCCTATTACTCATCGGCTACACATACATTTATTCTCATGCATTGTGACTGTACATAGACTTTTTTCCATAACATATATAACAAAAATGACTATACCCTTTACTTAAATACCCTTTAATTATTATCCTGTCCTTAACCTCATCATAAAATATTTCTTTTTCTTTATTATGTAACAATTTGCATTGTAGAGATTAGCATGTGGTAATTAAATTACATTGAACTAGCAGACCCGGAGAGTAGCATATGCTGCTTAATTAAGGCCATCCCCAGTATAACAATGCTGGTCCTATTTCTGCCTCGCCACCATAAAGTTCGGAAGTATTCATGTATTCCGCATATTGTTGAGCAGACTGTATAACTATGCTGCCGTGGCTTAGAACAACGGCTATCACGTCTCCAAAGGTATCACAATGATTGCAAACGAAAATTACAGCTTTGTTGCAAAGTTTGAGAGCAACGGTTTGGTCAATGACATTTTTCCAGCAATATGACTGACAGAAACAAAGTTACCTGATGCAGAAATTGGTTTAACATTAAAGGAATTATTTTATTTGAAGTTGTGGCAGGGAAAATAGGGGTGGGGCTTCGTCCTGCGTATCTCATGGTTCAGGGACTTAGGCTTTTATGTACACTGCTCAAAAAAATAAAGGGAACACTAAAATAATACATCCCAGATTTTATTGAATAACATATTAGGTAGTGGAGAACAAATCAACATAAAATTTATCTAAATGATTATCCCAAGGAGGTCTGGATTAGAAAACATACTCAAAATCAAAGTGGAAAATCAAATGACAGGCTGGTCCAACTTCAACACTGTGCTGACAGACACAGCAAACCTTCTTTCCACAGCTGGCATTGATGTCACCCTGAATAAGCTGCACTACCTGGGCAACTTGTGTGGGTTGTAGACACCGCCTCATGCTACCTCTATGGTGAGCAAACGGACCAAATGCAAAAGTGACCCAAACATCAGCCAGAAAGGATGAGAACAGACAAAAGGTCTGTGGTCACCACCTGCAGAAGCTCTCCTTTTATCTCATTTCTACCTGTTGTCTGTTCCATTTGCACAACAGCAAGTGAAATTGATTTACAATCAGTGTTGCTTCCTAAC
>JAOUQT010000009.1:6050299-6069768 GCA_025769995.1 Xyliphius kryptos | reverse complement strand
ATATTTATTCATTCATTATCTTCCACTTAATCCTCTACTAGAGTTAATATTATTATTATTCAAAGAAAATCGATTATTATTTAATATAATTTATTATGTTGTTCTTTTTTATATAAATTATTATGAATATTATTTTTATTTCTATATAATGTATCAATATTATTGTTATGATTATATATTATCCTGTGTTTTTACACTATTTTCTTATTCACTCAGGTGGTCTTCAGGTTAGCCCTGGCCTCATCTCGACGGAGACCCCCACAGCGCACAGAGACGACGACGTGGATCGTAGGACGGAAGCCTCCAGTCGTGAAGCCCGCGACCCCTCGGTCGCGACCACCTCTTCTCTCCAGAACGCGTCGGTCAGAGTCGGAACAGCGACGCCTGAGGATTCAACAGACCCCCCGAACAGCCTTAAGCCCCCTTGTGAGAGAGACCACGGCACATCTGTCATTCATTGCACGAACCCGACCCCAAAACCCAAACTGTGGTCTCTGGCTGAGATCGCCACGTCGGATAAGAACAGCAGGGAGCGGGCGCCGACATGTGGCGCTGTTCAGAGTCCCATCATCATCAGTAACGGCGCTTTCTCACCCTCTCGTTCCCCCACGCGCGCTCTTCCTTTACTCCCCAGACATTTATACTACGCATCCGCTTTTTATCCCGCTTTCACGAACTACAGCGCGTTCGGATCGAGCAGCCGTAGCCGCAGCGCCACCGCCGGGTGTGAGAGCGCATTAACCGAGGCCATTGCGCACAGAGCGCTCAGGGGAACCGAACTGTGCGCCGAAAGTGCACACGAACAGAGAAACGACACGCACTCAGCATCATGAGCCTCTGCTTCTCACCCCATCCCAGAATAACCGACGGATCTGTAAGAGTCAAAACCACAGATGTTGGATGTGACCCACACATAACTGCACATTTTATCGAAATGCAGTTGTTTTTGTATTCAAAGGGGAAGTTTATGAAAAGAAGTCTTATAAAGAAAAATACTTGGATTTTCATGAAATTCGCCAGTGAAGCTTATAAGCAAAAGAAAAGGCCAAAGTTCAACAGTTCACACTGACTATTCAACTAAAATGTCTCACAGATCAGTTATCATTTTATTAATTTGCTCATTTTTTTCCTTCTTATTTATGTTTAGTAATAACAGAGCGATATGTCATAGTTTGTTTGAGGCTTTAAATGAATTCTGCATTGTTTAGTTTAACCTGACCTCTCTCAACATACGGAGAAATCAAAGGTTCTCTCACAGGTCCAGCTTTCCTTGGGACCCCTTTTGCTCCAATACTACAACTTTGGAATGGACAAAGTGATGCAGCGAGGAATATGGGCATTTTATTCGCCTTATTTCTGAAAACACATCCTGAATGTGGCCAGTTCGGCATGTCATCTTTAACCACCCATTACCATGGATCCTAAAAAGTTCATGTGCAGATCTTCAGGCTTTCTACATAATTTAATACTGTAAAGATCATGTTTTTCAAAGACTGTTCATATACTACTGATTTGCTTTTTAGTGCAGTATCTGTATGCTCAAAGCAAACATTCACTGACAAAATACTATCCTCCTGTCCATAATTTCATGGCTGAAGCAAGAGTTTGATACCGTGCGAATTTATAATTGAGAGATTATCGTGCACAGTTAAGTGGATGGGATATTAAATTCATTATCCATGAAGCGTCTTCTTATGAAATGTGTTTTGCCATATTGCATCAATGCAGCAACATCCAAGTGCCCAAAGAGCACTTTAAAAGGGATTTCATGTGTAAATTCAAAAACTCCACAGAAGGAGGATGGGATTATCTCCGATTCCCTATTACCAATGGAATTGCAGGGTCCAACAGCCACAAACATCAGAGAATCGTCTCAGGCCTCATGGCTTACAGAGGTAATGCCACTTTTCTGCTTACAAAGCCACGAAAAGAAGCGGCAACAACTTAGAAAAAGCCGTAATCCCTTTTTGGTAAAATCAAAGTGGGAGATGCATTCAAAAGAGTTATTTTTCACTTCTGTATTTACAAAAATGTGGAATTGAAGAAAACCCAGAAATATACTTTCATTCTGATATTACATGCCATATTATAACAACCCATGTATTTTTTCTCTCTAGCCCATGTTTACACTGAAACCGTACGCTAAAGTGTTTTTCATCAGAGGATTATTTTGCAGCAAACCATTTTTAGACATCCGTCCAGATTCCTTAATCAGCGATTTGAAGACGGCAGCTTTTAGGAAGGTCAGATGATAAAGTGGCGATTTGAAGACGGCAGCTTTTAGGAAGGTCAGATTTTAAAGTGGCATCAGTGGAAATTGTTATTCCAGCCAGTGAAAACTAAGAACAGGGAAAAGAGTCATCGTGAGAAAAAGTGAGTGCCTATCCCTCCCTGCTCTCAGCACCTCCTTCTGCTAATCAATAGAGCCAGGTCAGAGCATAACATGCACGCCTTGGCTCGTAACTAAAGAGTGTGTAAGGCTTTTAAAAGCATTGATTCACGGCCCGATCGATGGGGACTAAGGAGAGTTTTCCTGCATAGTGAGGAGGCACTAACGGCTGGCTGATGGGCAGGACAGCTGAATTGAAAAGATACTGTTTATAAGACCACGTGCTCCACAGCTGGAGGTCAGACTGAGGAAAAGTATCCACCTGGAACCTGGACTTGCTACCTGTTTTATAACTGCACTGAGCTGAAGCTAGAGAGGTTTATTTATTTTAAGCAGCACTAATTTTAAGCTCTTCGGTTAATTTGGTGTAAATCAAGTCCCACGCAATCAGAGATGCAGAACGCCTCCAGGCATAAGCACATAGAATTCATTTAGGGCCTAAAATGGCCAGAGACACTGATGGCTCAATTTAGTCAATAAAAGATGTGAGGCGGTCTAAAAAATAATACTGACTAAAATGCCAAGGCACAGTGCGGTGGCGCAGACAGGCGTTACGACAGAGAGGTGTTTTAAGCAGGCAGCTGTGTGAGCGCCTTAGGGCTCCTCTCTAATTGAAAGGATCATTAGAAGCAGGAGTTGTTTCAGTGTCCCTCAGCAGCACTCCTTCCTCTTCAGCACACTAATATGCCACACAAGGCACCAGCTAAACACAAACTGCCATGCCTCATGTGATCTGATGTGTCTACAGTAGAGTACAGTGACTATCTGGTATTTGTAGGTATTGTTAGTATATTAATTTACATATACAATCCTAGGCAACATATACACCATCACTCAACAATTCACAGCAGCATAGAACATTTGTGAGCAAATAATGAACCAAGAGCACAAATCCTTAGTTCTTGCAAATTTACTGAACAATAATTTATCTTTGGGACCTAATAATTTGTAATTTTGGGTTTGACCCATTTTGTTGCCCAGGAGTGTACGTCAAAATGAATCAGGCACATCCGATTTTATGGTGAAGATGTGGTCCATCTTGGCCACAATGTTGATTACTCCTCAAAGGTTTCTTGAGGATAATAGAGTCCTAATCACAGCGATCAATCTTAGCTGTCACTGTTTCATTTCCTTTTAAAGCTGTAATTCTAACATCCACATTTACAGGCATCATCTCTAATTCCAAGGTTATTATGATGCCATTAAGATGCTTGTTTAAAAAGGATGAGGAATATTCCTAGACACGTACGTTTCATGCAATAAGAAGTTGTCGGCTTTGCATGCTCGTGTCATCTCCCTCCCCAGGCACGGTTAGGGTCAAGAATAGAGAATCTAATTGGGAAATTGGAACAGTCTGAATAGTAGTGCTTGAAGGCTTAATAGTTCGGCATGACACACTGCTTCTAATCTTTATTGTGCTGTGCCCTCTGAACACAATTGACAAAGAGTGCTTTTGTATTCACTGGGGCAGCCTTGAGTTATCATATTTAAAATACATTTATTCTAAGTCAATTTTCAAGATTGTTTAGCAGCACTGGAAACAATAACATCACTCTGGTCTGCGTAGTTCTGCCAACACCCTGGGGTGGCACTATATTTCTTTTTGATGTGATTAAAAGACAATGATAAATATGTTTTGTTTTCTACTTGAATAATACGCAAATCCAGCAAATGCTGCTTTTGTGAATGGTATCCTTCATCTCAAATGGATAGATCCAAATATAGATAATTACATTTTTCTACTTTGTGGGTTTTATTGTCATTTTTTTTGCAAATCTCATATTAATGCAAAATCTCCTATTTATTTCTGCCATGCTTTAAATAGGTGTCTTATTTTCTGATCTAATGACCACGTAGATAATAGCATAGTTACTAAAGTGTATTTCTCAACTTAATTATTGTCTTCAAACCCAAAAAAGAAGGAAAAAAGGAAAGAAAAGCAAAAATCATTAAATGCTAGATGTTGTCTTCCCACACAGCTCTATATACATTAGGTGTTTGTGTGACTAGGTGACTCTGCTCAGTGCACAAATAATCAAAAGCTATTGTTGGCAGTCAGGCTGAGGCTGCCACGCCAGTGACAGCTTTGCCACGTACTTTAAACATGCTTCCTACATGAAAGAAATAGAAGTCATGTCACCCCAGCCAAGTGAACTTGGACGCTGGTGCCATCAAAGAATGGTTTTGCCTGAAGAACTCTGGGAATAAGAGTTTATAAGAAAGGACAAACAAAGCAACAATAGAACCAAATAGACAAAAAAAATCACAAATAAAAATGTTTGTTGGAAGGATGACCATTTTCAAGCTCGATCGATTAACACTTTAACCAACAAGTAAGTATAGTAACTAGTAAGACTTGATGATTTTTTAAAGTGAGAAAAGGTTATTTTTATTAGTCATAACCGTTTATACCTAAAAAGTTCATGCAGTTTGCATTACAAGCATATAACCATTCATTTCATTCATTCATTATCTTCTGCCTTACCCTATACAAGGGTTTCCGGGAAGTTCCCCATGTCCATCCAGGGGAGAACATCTCGGGCACTGGGCAGATACACCTGGACAGGATGTCAATCTATCACTGGGAACACACACACTAAAGGGGCAATTTAGAGCAATTTAACTAGAATACACCTTTTTGAACTGTGGGAGGAAACCCACATGGAAACAGGGAGAACATGGAAACTCCACCCAGATCAGGATTTAAACCCCATTGCTGGGGTCCCCAGTGCTGCAAAACCTTGTTACAAACACTCCACAATTGGTGATTGTAGAATTGTATAATTAGTATATATTTTACAGAATAAACCAAAATACAGTAGATTGGTCATTTCATTTGTGTCTTTCATCGTCCTAAAATAGATGTAAATGTGAGATATGCAGATACATTTGGTATTAAAGTGTAAGTGAACTGTTTAAACCTATTTGGTAACAATATTTCAATATTTTTCATAACAACTGATCAGGATTTCAAACATGTGCGTATACAGACATTATAAAACAGCCTTTAATTCAGAGGCTTTTTCAGCAGCTCCATTATTTTTTTCAAACCTAATTGCTTACAAATTGCATATTAAAATAAAATTAGGCAGAAATAAAAAATAATTGCATTGCATTACTTAATGTGAGAACCAATTAATTTATTTTTAATATAATTTTTTTTTTCAAGAGTGAGGGTTTATGGAAAGTATTTGTTGGGACTCGAACATTTAATATTAAGGCCAACAGAAGCTAATCAGTGTTAAATGATATTATACTGTAAAATGAATTGAAGAGAAGTTTAAGATTCATTATTATAAATATCAACCTTACTCTTTGTGTTTCTACTACAATGCAGGAGAAGATACATTTGACATGCAAAATATTCAGGGCCTAAGAACTTGGTGCATTGTCACACCTCAATTGGTAAGTTTTTTTTTTTTCTCTCTCCATAGTGCTTTAAGATCACTGTTCACTGCTAGTATACTGCTAGAATGTACATAGTGAACAGTATTTTTATTATTTGTTGCTACTGTTGTTCCACCCTGAAACTATGCTGAACTCTTGTTAGTGACCAATTATTTTTTAATTAGTTCTAAAAAAAAAAAACTAAAAAAAAAACATTTTATTGAGAAATGCACTGGGACACATCACTTAATTTTTGAAGTCGGATGCTTAATTTGGTCCATTTGCCAAAGTTGTAAGATATAAATAAATAAAGTATTGACCCTTACATCTTGGAAGTCTCTCTGGGATTTTGGGAAAGGACCTTTTCCAACAACAATGTCAGACAGCATCTCACAGACACACTACAAAACCTTGTTTAAACTTTTTTAATTTAATGTACCATTAGTATCAGTTCAGGTGCTAAATAACGATAAACCAGCTGTCCTGTAGCGTAGCATGCAAAGCATAATCGAGCACAATTGCGCGATTCCCCAATGTAACATTGCGGTCCTATAATTGCCACCAGAAATTCTGAATTATTCATGTAGTCAGCATATTGTTGAGCAAACGGTATAACAAAGATCAATGGATAGCATGTCTCCGAAGGTATTCCAAATTTGGCAAACAAAGGTTACAGCCATGTTGCGAAGTTCGAGAGCAATGGTTCATCAATGAAATTTTTCCAGAAAGTTGCGACTGAACAAACAGTAATATGATGCAGGAATTAGTAGAACACTGAAGGAATTGTTGTTTTCATGAAATATGTGTGAAGTGGTGGCTATGATAAAAGGGGAAAATTGGGGTGGGGATCCATCATGCATATCCCATGGTACGGCAACATAGTCTTATATAAACCATCTGCATGTCAAAGCAGATATAACATGTGATACTTATCTTTATAATGCTCTAAGGAGTAGGTCTCATCCATCCTTGCTTGATGACCTAACTGGGTTTAATTTGTGCCTGCAGGTATGATTGAGATGGTCCATTTTTAGTTTTATAAGCATGCATCAGTCTTAGAAATCTGATATGGGCATCAACAGGAAGCCAGAGAAGGGAATACTGCAGTGGATTATTTAGGTTAGTTGAAGAACAATTCTGGAGATCTCATGGGCTTGGAAGGATAAAGTAACAATAGACTGATACATATTTGACAAGAGACTGGACAAGCAGCTGTGTGGCCTCATTGGGGAGAAATGCTCAAATTCCCCTGATATTTAAGAGCATGAATTTGAATAAGCAGGTAAGCAATGGTAATCTGAACAGACAGATTTAGTTTATTATCCATGACTACACCAATGTTCTGCATTCCCTGAAGGTTTAATCCGTGTGTTTCCCAGAGAGATGGCAAGATTTCAAAATGGCGACATGCTGCCAGATATAAAAAGCAGCTTGATCCACTTGGTGATTAGCTTCAGGTGGTGAGCTGACATCTATGATGGGATGTACTCCAGACATGTATAGATGTAAGATGGTACTGCAATGCCTAAAAAAGAAAAGAAGGGGATAAATTGCATATGGTCAGCAGAGCAATAATAGTAGATGCATTAATAAGATATACTGTAACTTCATCCAGAAACGAGAAGGACTCAACATTGAACTATGTGGGACTCCAGTCAAAAAAGTTGTATATGGCCTTCCCATGAAATTTTATGTTAGTTAATTCCAGCAGGTACTAAATCTCAGTCATTTCAGGGTTAATAATTCAAAATCGGATTATTAGATGATGTTATAATCTGGTGTGTGTGTGGTGTAAGTCACCTGAAACAAAATAATAACATATTACAGGTTGATCTATTGTAAATCTAGAGAACACTATTAATTCCCTCTCGATAAAGGTGTGGATTTCAAGGTGGACTGTGTTGGGTTGGTGATCTGGGATAGTCTGTGCTGGCACCTCTTCATCCAGCTCATCATTAGAAGAAGTTGTGGTGCTAAAATTATGCTATTCCAGGGAACCCTCTCGACCAAGTGAAGTCTACAAGTCAGTTATGCCGGAGTCACATGCTGCTCTGTGTGTCAATCAAACGATGTTTATTACATCATTACTGTGCTTTATTAGCTCTAACTGTGTCTGTTATTTTGAGGTGTCATCAGCTCTTTGTCCATGGCACTGCTGGAGTACTGCAGCTATGACGATTATAGGATGGAACCTGGACTTCTGTTGGACTGACAGCTTTGCAATTTAATGGACACCTGATCTCCAAACATTTTGCACATGGGTGTTCTACACTGTTGATCCTGCTTGGCCACTCAAGTAAGATGTGTCCCCCACTAAGACTTTGTCCATTCAAGGTTCCTTCATTTATTCATTATCTTCCGCTCATTCCTTTATGAGGGTCGCGTTGGCGTTCCCCATGCCCATCCAGGGGAGAACCTCGGCGCTGGGCAGATACACCCAGGACAGGGTGCCAATCCATCGCTGGGTACACACTCACTCACACATCCACACACTACAGGGGCAATTTAGAGCAATCAATTTACCTGGAATTCATGTTTTTGGACCATGGGAGGAAACCGGAGAACCCGGAGGAAACCCACACAGACACGGGAGAACATGTAAACTCCACCCAGATAGGGATTCGAACTGGGAATCCCCACTCAAGGTTTCTTTCTTTAAAAAAAAAAAAAAGTTTAGACCCATAACACTGTAAAGCTGCTTTGTGACAACTCACTGTTGTAAAATGTGCTATAGAAATAAATTGTGTTTTCAGTTGGAGTGATTTAGATATTTGTCACAGTTAACATCCATCCATCCTTCCATTATCTTCCTCTTATTCCGCTTATTCTACTAGGGTCGTGGTGGGGTTCCCCAAGCCAATCCAGTGGAGAACATCTCGGGCGCTGGCCAGATACACCCAGGACAGGGGCCATCCATCACTGGGCACACACTCACTCACACACTATACAGGCAATTTAGAGCATTCAATTTAGCTGGAATCCATGTTTTTGGACTGTGGGAGAAAACCGGAGAACCCAGAGAAAACCCATGCAGACATGGGGAGAACATGGAAACTCCTCCCAGATCGGGATTCGAACCGAGACCCCCCCAGCGCTGAGAGGCGAACGTGCCAAGACACCGTGCCGCCCTAACAGTCAATATGTTTATACATTTGAACGAAAAGTACCTTTTTTGATTTAAATCATTATAAATCTGTGGCTGTTACATCACCAGCTGGACAGTTCACATTACCCCGGTCAGCCAACAACCTTTTATTTTTACACTCATACCCCTCCCATCTGTCCGTTTTAAAACACTCAAAGTGACGGAGAGAGTGTGTGGGTGTTACCCTTTAACAGCTCCCTTGACTCTCCATATTTACATCTAAAAAGTGAATCTTTTATAAGAAATATCAAAGAAGTGGGGATCAAAAAGATTTTAATAATGTACTACCTGTGCTAGGATGGAAGTCATCATGTCATGGAGCTCATAAATTCCCAATGAAGAGAGGTAGACATCTATCACCACAGATACACTGCAGCTGACTAAAATTCATTAACTGCTTTGATACAGGCAGGAAGAGTTTTAGAAAATCAATCATTTGGGTTGTTTTAACTGTACTGATTCAGCCAGTGACACATGGGGCATATTTATTAAAGTTCTACTCTATGGGCACGATGGGTTACAGTTTGGCAGCCTCCTCATGTGAGTGCTTTCCAAGAAAATATGCCAGGACAGAACTGAGTATTGTGCAATGAACTTATGCCAAACTTAAAAAAGTGTACTGAGCTGTACATTTTCTGAAAGCCAGCCAAATATTTGTGTCTTTTGAAGGCATCTTTGTAATGTCCTATCATGCCACAAGATTTTAGATGTATTGCTGAATAAATAATGTGGATGCTTTTAGAGAAAAGGGAATAAGATTTGCAAAGAGATGCTGATGTAAAAACCAGAAATGTCGAGGAAACACACTGATGAAAACAGAGGTAAATCATGACAAGAAGAAAATAAATGCAAGCAAGCAAAAATATGTCACATTAAACTGTTGAGTAATATAAAGATGTGCAGGATGAAATATAACTTCATATTAAATAGAACTACCATTTTGGCAAGATTATGTATTTCTTTTAAAAGCTGTGTGTTATTTAACTGTTGTTTTGTTGTAAACTCTTTACTTTAAAGTTTTGTGGAAAAGTTTGGAGTTCGGAACATGATATTTCAGCATGACTGTAGGCCCAGTGTACATGTCTTGTTAGTATACATGGTGACGCAAGAGATCTGCCATTTCCTGCACAAATCTTGACCTCAATCACTAAAGATCTTTGGGATACAGTCAAATGATGAGCCTATCCTTCAGGTACAAAAGTAAAGTAAGTAAACTTTCTTTTAAATTATTTATTTATGTATTTATTAGACAGTTAAACAAGATCAGATCATATTTGGTATACTTGACATAAACCCAGTATTCATACTGCTTTATGAACACTTGCAACAGCTTTTTAAAAAATTCATATTTATAATAACACAATGCATGATATATATATTTTAAAATATACAGTACAGGCCAAAAGTTTGGACACACCTTCTCATGCAATGCATTTTTTACGACTATTTACATTGTAGATTCTCATTAAAGGCATTAAAACTATGAATGAACACTTGAGGAGTTATGTACTTAACAAAAAAAAAGGTGAAATAACTGAAAATATGTGTTTTCAAATTAGCCACCCTTTGTTCTGATTTGCACACTCAGCTTTTTCTCAATAGCTTTATTAGGTAGACACCTGAAATGGTGTGCCTATAAAGGTTAATTAGTATAATTAGAATACCAACAGTGTGCAAAGCAGTAATCAGAGCAAAGGTTGGCTATTTTGAAGAAACTAGAACATAAAACAAGTTTTCAGTTATTTAACTTTTTTTGTTAAGTATATAACTCATCATGTGTTCATTCATAGTTTTGATGCCTTCAGTGAGAATCTACAATGTAAATAGTCATGAAAATACAAAAAGCACATTGAATGAGAAGGTGTGTCCAAACTTTTGGCCTGTACTGTATTTTAACTGGTTATTAACTATTAATTGTAGAGAACAGTATCATAAAGTTTTATGAACTTTGGGTTAAACTATATTCTTTCCTGAAAATGACTTTATAAGTGCGTATAACTGTTTATGAAAGCTTATAAGCTCTCTTTACAGGCATTGAGAAATATTTATCATCTTTATGAAGGAGCTTACATTAATTTTTGTACATGACTAAAGAAGGATTATAAATACTCTTTACAGACTTTGACTAAGAATGTCAAAAAATGTAATCAATGTAATAGAACAACAGCATTATGAATATGTTATAAAGCTTCAGAAATGTGTTAATAATGCATCATGAATGCTGGATTTATCTAAAGTGTTAAAAATTTTCTTTTACACACTGACAATTTGGCATATCCAAATCCCTTACCGGCCTTTTAATCGAAACGCGTACAGAAAGAAAAACCCATGCAGAAAACAAACAGGAAGTACCTTTGTACATCTCAATTCAGAGGATTGTTGTCCAAAGTTGTCCAAAATCTTTTTTTTTTTTTTTTTTAAAGACAGCTTTCTTAATCTTACTCAAGGTTTCACCACAGATTTACAGAATGCAGAAGTGCAAAAAGACAACATACACAAACTGGAAACCTGTCTGCATCATTCGCTAGTCATCTAGAAAGGAAAGAACAGCTACACTGTCCCACTCTGGGCTCAGTTAGTAGTGTCTGATGGCCTGATCTGTGCAAAGGTTCAGAGGCAAATAGACCAGAGCAGACAAGCCCAGACTGGGCACAGGTGTTACTTAGCATGGGGTCTGTCATGCACATCAAAAGGACACCCCTGACACTCCACATAACTTACAGATCCTTATGCTACCACCAGAACGCGAGAACAAAAGAACAGGCTTGAAAGAGAAATCAATAAGCATATGGCAATTAATAAAACATTTTCTACCTGCATCAACTACAAAGGCTTTCCTTTGTGCCTCGACTTTTCGAAAAATCCACAGCCTGTAGAATAAGAGACAGGACCAGAAGTATCACGGCAGGTTGGTTAAAAACGTTGCTTTCCTGTCCAATCAAATACCTTATCAAAGGAAAGTTCAGCTTAGACAGTCTTTTGGGTTTTGAATCAGAAACAATGAATGATTATACATTAAAAGGATTACTGACACAAGTCCCAGAAGTACCGCAAGAACAATGTTAGAACATATAGCATGAGGTTTACTTTTCCTAATCAAAATACCAGAAAATGTTAAAAATGTGGCCAGGAATTCAAGTAAATATATATTGTATTTTTTATTTTGTTTTATTTACAATTATTTTATTAAGTCAGTTGGTTTTTAATATCTGAATATAACAATGTCTTGTTTTGTTTTATTATGTGTTATGTTATTGCATTTCTGTAAAACAAATTTTTGTAATATTCTATATTGCAGAGCACTATATAAATAATACTAAAAATATTCAACAGTCAAATTTCAAAATTACACAATTAGAAAAGTTTTTGGGGATTCTTAAATAGTTCTTTAATCACTTTTTAATTTTTTCGGATTGTAGAATTTTAAAATAAGGTCCAACAGTGAATGTCACACACGTTTTTAAATGAAGAATCAACAATTTTATAATCATTTAGTTGATTTATAAATAAGCCCAAGGCAACAAAAAAAATATGTGTCCTTTATTTAGTAGTGAAACTAATAATATTGATCTTAACTTGGTTTCCACCCAGAGAAAACCCATTTGGACTCAGAGAAACCATGGAAACCCCCCCAGATCAGGATTTTGTTGATCGGGATTCTAACCTGGATCCCAAGCACTGAGATGCAAACATGCTAACCATTAAACCACCGTGCTGTGTGTTTAAGTTTACTCTATATATTGCATCTGATTCTTTAACAAATGCAATTATAATTGTAATTGTACCAACACCACCGAACACCTAAATGTGTTGCTCCTGGTTCATTTATTTTTGCATAAACCTCAGCCTTATCCAACTTTACACAAGTATGTGTACCAACCAATGTTTTTAGGCCAAAACCCACACTATTTACCAAGAAATAATGATTTGATTAAGTCTGGTATGTTTAATGCCTCCCACAGGAAACTGATTTATTACAATCTATGGCACAAATAGTGATGGCTTATCTGCCAGTATCAATACTGATGTATTAAACAAGCCTATTAACAATGTAGCATTAAGTGCACTTTCCCTATGATGAGCCTTGATGTGAAAAGCTACACACATCCACAATCACGCCAGACTCAGCCTTGAGGAAAAAGCTCAGGATAAAGCTAATCATGCATATAATTGAGTTTTGACTCTAGCACCCGCAGGGATCTGACCCATGCTTTTCAGGATGACTGGGCCATCACCTGCATGATTACTGCATGTTAATGAACCCAGCCCACGAACTGAAGTCAATCGCTCAAACCTGATGCCTCAAATAGGCAAAAGCTACATAGAGTAGACAATAAACAATGTTTAAATACAAATGTATTTAAAAGTTCTCTTACACAAGTGTACAAGACACACAGTTAGATTATTACTACTGAAGATAAACCAATAATCACAAATTATACTTGGTAACAGCTGGAAAGTGGTGCCTCAAAAAGGGGGTGAAAACAGTGTGGTGTGAAAAGGTTTCTGGACAAGGACACACCATCACAGCTTTCATATTGAAGTAGAGGCTTCACAAGCATTTTAATTATGAATCACAAGCTTGGGCCATACAGGAGCTTGACAGAAGCACAGCAGACTGAGGACCTGCTGCATAATTTAGTACTTAAAGAATGCATGGCCACTGACTACACTGTACTACAGAGTGCATCAGAAAGGGTGTAGGATTACTACATTGTTCTGGAGGCTGTGTGACATTATTATATTTCTTTTGTATTTGTCAATGGGATAATGATATCTAACATGTACAGCAGGTGTTCTCAAACTGTTTTACCCAAGGCTTGTGTAAGCAGCTGCCCAAGGAAACAGAAGCCAGAGGTATGCTAGGCCTCTGGGCCTCTGGCTTGCACTGAAAAGTAATGTTAATACAACCACACAATGATTATACAATGATATACCAATCAAAGTTTTTTTTTCAGTTTTAGCATAATTGTGTCTATGTGTACAAAGTAAGGTTTAAGGTTTATAAAGGCAGGGTCTAATGGGTTTTTCTTGTTAACTATCCAGTGACTAATAAATCCTTAACCAAAATATATTTTATAAGAATTAGTGTAATTAGTCATCCAAAATTAGTGTCTGACCACAAAATACCATACATACAAAGATTTTAACAGACCTCCTCCAAGACCATTATAAGACATCTTCACGAAGATGTATATATTATGACAAAAATGATTAAGTATCCTAAAGTCATAATTTAAGATTTAAAAAATTGGAACTCCTAACACCAAACCCTTTAATCAATGTCGTTATGGATATAGTGCAAATAAATGAAAAAAAAAAAAACTTTCCTAAAATGATTCCTTATATACCAAAACAATTTATGAGTTTTATAATGTTTCTATTTTAAGAAATTACAATAGCCGTTCAATGAAGCTAAAATCATATTCAGAAAATTGATCATATACTGTTTTTTTTTTTTTTGAACTGCTTATGTGTTCTTATGTATATAATGCTTATTCGCACTTAAAAATCTGTAGGTGAGAATGCAAATATTCAAATGAATTCACCAAAGATTAATGTCACGCCCAAGTGGGTAGAAATTCATGAAATCGGCAAAATGTTAAACCAACACAGCTGCCCTGTCCTGATCAACTGCTGTACACCCCCACTATCTTGAGCAAGTGTGTAAAGTACGGGAACTAAAAAATCAATCTTAAGATAGTAACTTAAATATAATGTTTGTGAGGGTGAAATGTTTTTCTGTGGTAGAATAAAATATGTAAAAATTTTAATGCTATAACATATGTTTTTGTGAGTTGTGGGTTCACCTTTGTTAGTTAGTTATTTTTTTACGTCTATGGAAATATATGCATGCAACCCATCCCTCAACTTCATTATTCAACAACATCAAAAAGGAAGATAGTGTTTGTTACAGTCTACTTTTATGTTTGACAAAATCATCCTTAATAGTTCTCATAGGATAATATAGTACAAAATAACACAGCATAATGCTCAAACCCAATAATTAAAGCACCACTTTTTTAAAGCTCTTATCCAGTTCATCCACTCATCACTCTCATCCAGATGAGATGCAATTAGAGATTTAAGAGAGTCTTTTCTCCAGCCATGCCAGACATGCTAGAGGCTCCTCAAATATATTCACACATTCTTAGGCTTCTAAACTTATCATGTGAAAGCTGTCAGTTTAAGCCTACGAGAACTGTGCACCACAGTGGCCTTGTAAATGATACCAACATGAAGCCTGGCCATGGTTACCTCAAATTATACATATGTCTTACTCAGGCAGTAAATCTATAGGAAAAAGTCAAACAGTGTATGAAGTCATTAGCCCAGAAACTAAAGTAAAAAAAACTTTTTTTTTTTACACATACAGATACATTCCCACTCTAATTTCCCCACATTTTAGCGCCTAAACCACCAAGTAAAGGTATGGTGCTGAAAGAAACTAAATAACTTGCTGGTCAGCTGGTCTCCCACTTTGGGGAAAAAAAAGAACGGCATTTACCTTTTAATATTAAAGATAAATTATACTCATGAGAGATGCACTATGTATACATCATACACTGTATTCATACACTATACATTAAAAATGCATTACATCATAACACCTTTAGTGGTATCTGTTACTTTTTAACCCTCTGAAAAGTACATGGTTACCTTCAGACCCTCAGGTGGTGCAGAGGGTTAGCCTGTAACTTTGGCGACAGAAATCGACTCATACAATTTCTGACAAATAAAAGCAAAAAGTCAAAATTAATAAGCTACCCAAAGTTCCTTTTAGTTGTGACTTAATGCTTAAATGGTTTAAAATATTTCCCAATATTGCCCATCCAGGGGAGAACATCTTGGGCGCTGGGCTAATACACCCAGGACAGGGCGTAATTCCATCGCTGGGCACACACTCACTCACTCACTCACTCACACATCCACAAACACACAAACTATATGGGGCAATTTTAGAGCATTCAATTTACCTGGAACCCATGTTTTTGGACTGTGGCAGGAAACCGGAAAACCTGAAGAAAACCCACTCGGACACAGGAAGAACAAGGAAACTCCACCCAGATCGGGATTCAAACCGGGAATTCCCAGCGCTGAAAGGCGAACGTGCTAACCACTAAGCCACCGTACCGCCAAAAGTATGAAAATAATTACTTATTTTAACTTTCTTATTTTAACCTAAAAGCAGTTAATGATATCACAAATGTTCTTTATACCGCATAGGTACATATTCGACTTTGCACATCTTTCCCCAAAGTGTGTAACTTCATTTTAATCCCAATGAATCTGAATTGAGATGTCCAGCTCTTTATGGTGGATCATAATAGTGTTGATGGAATGCAGGATAAAGTGAAGGTATGACCTCTCCAACACCTCTCAGCAACCCCCCATTTTAAAAAATAGACTTTGTTACAGATTGGCAGGTAAAAAGACAGTTATTTCTTGGTCTTTACTGAAATACTTTGCATACATGAATAAAATCTGTAATTAACCCAGGCGTTGGTTTGAACATATGGCAAACAAAAACATTTGCAGTGCAAAAAAAAAACCCCACCAACAACCCATGTGACTGATTGCGACACCACGTACAAACCAAAACCCAATCCTCGATTACACTGAACAAGCGCCGAAATCTTTCATTGCCACATAATTGCCTGCAGCGTAGCTGCATCCGTTATGAGATGTTAATCCCGCTACCCTCTTGTCATGAAGAGAGCTAAAGGAGCAGCACAATCTGTTTGTTGTCCTGTTCCCGTCTGGCGAGCTTTGACATTTCCCCCTTCTGCTTTTGTTCCTTGCACTCTCTGAGGGCCCGGCTCCCCTGGCCCTGCTCAAGGCCTGAATTAACTATGCATCTCTCCCAGCACTCCCAGCTAATCTCATCAGAGTGCAGGATGCTGGAAATGTATGTAAATCTACATCTGTTGTGTCCTCAGCAGGCAGCAGCAACTGGAGCACCCACTGAGTACAATCTCCCATTCCACTGCCAGTGAGCAAACCGTGCACATGACCCTGCTCTGTGTGCAAACATTCAGGCATTCAAACTCACACAAACAAAGACAGACCTCTGCCCCCAGTGCCCAGAGCTTCAATTAATTAGCCAACATCTAAGTCTACAGTCCCATATCATATACAGCAGAGAAATTATAATTTGTGTTTATTTATTTGTGGCAAAGATATGTTAAATCCACTTCTGAAATTCACAGTAACCTAATTATACGAATACATTTTTTATAAAATAACTACAACGATATTAATGACAATTCTATAACTATTGAGACTTTTTGGCAACAGGTTTTGTTGTTTATTTTGTACCCATTTCTGTTAAACTAAACTAAGCTAAACTAACTGTTAGATATAGTGATCTACTGTGATTACACTCAAAGGAATTAGTCCCCCACATGTAACACATTCATGCAGTGCAGTGAAACACACATATACACACACTTTTGAAGTCAGAGCACATGTCCTGAGCAGTGGGCAGCCTTGTACAGTTGGGGTTAGGTACCTTGCCCAAGAACCCCTCAGCCATCGTAGTTGGGTTACTTACAAAAAATGTAAATTAATGCATATCTTACACCTGCACTCAGACTACAATTCATCAGTTTATTCACATCCTTAATCTGGAACATAAAAAATATAAAAATATTTTGACTCAAACATTTCCTGGTGACTTCTCTGTGGGTTTATCAGTTCAGAGTTGTTATGTTTGTATTGACTGTGAAGTTTCCAGCTGTGTTATAATGAAAACTCAAAATATGATTCCAATTAAATATCAGTCACACAATTGTGTTAAAAATTTTCAATTAATGTTATGACTTATGACAGAACTATGTTGACCTCACATATGCATATACACCTATGCATATATATATGTTGTGCAAATAGAACAGACAACAGGTAGAAATGAAAGGCACTTACCAAGACCCCCCCTGTAAAGGAGTGCTTCTGCAGGTGGTGACCACACCCCTTTTCTCAGTTCTCATCCTTTCTGGCTGATGTTTTGGTCACTTTTGCATTTGGTCAGTTCTGTCAGCATAGAGGTAGCATTAGGCGGTGTCTACAACCCACACAAGTTTAATAAGTTGCTGCTTATTAAATCGCTGTAACCTTTATTTGCTGACATTGGGATACCTTTGGAGATATGATATACGTTGGTTTTAGTTAGTCACAGAAGCATAGTTATACAGACTGCTCAACAATATGCTGACTACATGAATATTTTTGGAGTTTATGGTGGCAGAAATAGAACCGGAATATTATATTGGTGAAGGGCACAATTATGCGGCATATACTACATTGCGGGTCGGCTAGTTATTATAATTACCTATAATTATCTACCTGGATAACAGTGTATTTTCTTCTATATTTATACTTATTAGAACAGATATAATGACGATATTATTATTTAAATATCTGTGTTTCTCCTCTTTAGCTTGTCAGCAACTAAAGGCCAATAAGATTCCTATGGATAAATAAGGTATCTATCTTTTTATCATAAAGTTTATTGTATGTTGATTCAATATAAATGCTTTGTTCTGGAAACTTGTGTATCTTTCCCGCACAACACACGCCACTGGTCATTCACACCATGAAACTAATTACTATTTGCTTTTACTGACATTTCTGAGTTGGACTCCAAATTTGCCAAGAGGACTGTTATTTTACTTTTAAACAAAGTCTGTCTGTCACTTAACTGTATGTGAAGTGCTCTCCAAACTCATGATTTTTCACAAGTAACCAATCCAAAAATCCAAATTAAACCATCAGAGAACTCTCACACAAGGGTCATGGATTATTTTGCGATAGACATCGTTCAACTCTAGAACATGAAATAATGATTTTCTGCCAGTCTAATGACAAAGCCAGCATCTGATTTGTGCCACATCCAATGGGGATTAGCTCCAGCACAGGCATTAGAGCTCATTACCAGCTCGAGTGCAGAATTATTACATCTTGTAATTGGATGGAGTTTGGATGAGTTTTTTGTATTTTTTTTTTATAATGTGAAAGCTTGGACAACGAGTTCATTGGACAGTAAGTGAGGCAAAAAAAGTCAAGAGGAGAAGAATTTCATTAACATTTGACCTAGACAGAAGAAAACTGACGAAACCTTGGCTGCTATCTAAAAGGGAAGAAAACAATTAAGATAACAGTCGAAATCACAGGCAATTCACGTCTGACAAAACCCGAGACTCTTGACCAACAGTGTTGTTTTTAGCGCCAAACCTACAATTACAACACCCTATATTTAAGCAATTCAGACTTAAATTAAATCTGATACTGTAACACATGTTTCCAATTTAATTAGTTCAGTCACATTGGCTTGCACCAAAACCTGAATCAGATGCATGACTGGGTTTAGTGTGATCACTTCAGACACTCTGAAACGTTTTTATTAACAAGTGTCATGCTTATATGATGATAAGACTAAACTTTGTTTCTTATCAAATGTTTCTTCAAACCCTCTTCTTCTTCTTCTTTGTCTTTCGGCTTGCTCCCTTTCGGGGTCGCCACAGCGGATCTTCTGCCTCTTCGCTGCAG
>JAOUQT010000009.1:6024700-6037757 GCA_025769995.1 Xyliphius kryptos | reverse complement strand
GCACAGAAGATGCCCTCGCAATCTGTCGGATTTGGAATGGTTTTGCCGAGAGGAGTTGGAAAATATTGGCACATCAAGATGTGCCACGCTGATAGCCTCCTACCCAAGAAGACTGAGTGTTGTAATAAAAGGTTATTTCAAGTTTTTTAGTTTATATTTTTTTTTCTGCTTTAAAGTTTTCAGTTTGTTTTTCAATTGCATTGTACAGGTTATAGGTCACAGGTTATAGGTCACATTGGACAAATTTATGGACAAAGTTGTGAAAATATTCGTCTTGCTGTCATTTTTTGACATCCCAAAAACCTGGCATTTGAACACAGGTGTGTAGACTTTTTATATCCACTGTACTTATTAGCTTTTTCTTTTTCTTCTCCCCGGTCACTTTATAAGGTACACCTATTCAATTGCATGTTAACACATATCTAATGCAGCAACTAAAAGCATTTAGGCATCTATAGGTGGTCAAGACAACTTGCAAACCGCAGATCAGAATGAGAAATAAGTGACTTTGAACGCAGCATGGTTGCTGGTGCCACACGAGCTGGTCTGAGGATTTCAGAAACTGCTGATCTACTGGGAGTTTTACACACAAACATCTTTAGGGTTTACAGGTAAATGTTCCTGTATTGGGTTGTGTGGACAAAAATGCCTTGTTGATGCGAGACGTCAAGAGGAAAATGGACAGACTGGTTCGAGATGATAGAAACAGTTTTTTCTCCTCTTCCCATTTCCGTGTTTCAGCTTTTCCCTGCCACCAGGGGTCGTCACATCAAGTTGGGTTTAAAAACAATAATTTGAATTATACATACAAATTAAACCTGGATTTTTATACAATTATATAGTATACAGTGTCAGCTGAGTGACTTCATTTTGTCTGACTGATTACTTCAGTGTTTTGTTGATGCTATTTAACTCACTTTTTTCAGTGAAGATTATAAATAAAAACAAGTTGTGCAATTGTTCAGCAGTCCAGCGTTTTTCATTTTTAATTAGGATTTCATCCAAGTTCACGTTCCATCAATGACATACAACAGAACTACAATAGGAGCCAGTGGTGAGATCTGTAAATGCCTATAGACATAAAGTCCCATTTAAAACAGTCGTATAATCGTTCTCCAGCTTTATTTACATATTTTGACTTGCATTCAAACATAAAAAAAAAAAAATAAAAGCAGTTCTGAATATTTATTAAAAAAATAATGGAATAACCGGGTAAAGTCATCAATCCCCTGATTCAGTAATTTGTAGAGCCAACTGTTGCTTTACTAGCAGCCTTGAGAGTGTGTTACGATGTGTTCCTACTAGCTTTGCACATCTGGATTAGGAAATATTTGCCCATTATTACTTTCAGAAAAGTTCAGTCCAATGTATTCCGAAAGTATTTGCTCACAAATCCAAATTATCAGAATCAGGTGTTCCAATCACTTCTATGGCCACGGGCGTATGAATGCTTCATCATACCAAGACATTTTGGACAATTGCATGCTCCCAACGTTGTGGGAACTGTTTAGAGCTGACACAAGTCAGCCAGTGCACAAAACAAGGTCCATGAGGCCAGAGTCCTGATGCAATAGAACATCTTTGGGATGAACTAGAACGGAGACTGGGAGTCTGTCCTTCTCGTCCAACATGTGTGTGATCTCACAAATGCGCTTCTGTAAGAATGGTCAAAAATTCCCATAAACGCACTCCTAAAGCTTGTGGACAGGCATGCCAGAAAAGTTGAAGCTGTTTTAGCTGCAAAGGGGGGACCGACATCATATTAAACCCTATGGATTAGCTCATATGTGAGTCAAGACAAGTGAGTGAATGCTACTATACTAATATTTCGTGCATTTTCTTTCAGATTTAAGGTCAGGGCTTTGACTTAGCTACTTAAGGACATTTACCTTCATACCCTTAATTCACAACATTTTTTTGGCAGTGTGTTTAGGGTAATTGAAATTCTGGAAGATGACTCTCCTAACCAACTTTCGCTATATAGTAGAGGGCCACATGTATTCCGAAGAACTGGGATGTAAGTGGAAGAATACATTTTCGCATCAACCGTGTCCAATTGCAAAGTTCCTGCTCCTATTTCATAATATTGCCACCACCACAATTCACAATAGGTATGGTGTGTTGGTTGGCGGCGTACCATGTTTGGTGTGAGTTCATTTTTGGGCTGACCATGAAACCTTTTGCCTCGTAATTAGAATCTTGCAAGTGTGATTTTTAAAGTGCAAGCACAATTCAGAATATCACTTTTTTTTTTTTAGGAGTGGCTTCTTTTTGACACCAGGCCAGCTTTGTATAAAGCGTCAGATATTGTTGGTACAAGCCGACCAACCTCAGCAATAGCTTTCTAAGTCCTAAATAAATGCCATTTGCTTCTCGCTAGCTTCCTTGATCAATGTTCTTCTAGTCTGGCCATCCAGTTTGGAGGGATGGCCCGATGTAGGCAAGGTGTTGGTGATGCCATACAATTCATACCTCTTAATAATGCTCTCAAAATTATTCAAAAACTTCAATATGAAATATTTTTGTATCCTTCTCCTAACTTATGCCTCTCCATAACTCCATCATGAAACTCTTTTGAAAGCACATTTCAAACCATTTCCATACAATCCTAGTAGTAGACTAGTCAAAAAACAGCTGGTTTTATTCTAAAGTAAGAAAATCAGATGCCAGGTGAGGGCCAGTTAGACTTATGTGGAATCTGAAAGGTGATTGGTTGTACCTGAGCAAGTTTCACACTAAAGGGCTGGTTACTTATCCAACCCAGGTGTTTTCCTAATAAACTATAATTAGTTTAACAGATTTAAAAAAGTGTTATTTTTACGTTGATTAAGAGGTTTAAAATGTGTAAATACAGCTGGAAAATGTCAAGACATATTTTCTTTTTTTAGGGTGTAATGTGACAAATAACAAGGATTTCAATCCATAGAATAAGATTTTCCATATGCACTGTACAGCACATTAAAATCTGTATCTCTCTACTCTCATTTAAATTTCCATAGGATTTTACAGATTAAATCATTGCCTGTGAGTGAATTGCTCCTTTATAACAGCGACTTAGCGAATACCAATACACTACCTGTGGTCTGAGATCTACATATTCATTTATAAAAATATAACAGACCAAAATCACTCAAACTCAAATCAACTCACCACTTAATAGGCAGTACAAAGAATTCTTATTACAAAATCTGTTCAACTGATTCAATGGTTAATTGAGGCACAAATGCAAAATCCATCAATACAAAACATTTCGGTTGTTAGGTCAGTGAGAAGTTAATGTTAATGGCAATGATTGTGTATCGGAATACAGTTCAGATTCATATACACATTTCAATTACAGACACACTTATGAAAGGTGCAGCTGCAAAAACACAGTGTAGATCTTCAAAACCTGTGGTCTGAGAACAAGCGTTCTCACTAGACGACGCAGGTAAAAATGACTTGTGGTTTCTTTGGAAATACTATGTTCTAAAAGACCTATGCATCCCAAGCAATTTTTTAGGCTCAGAGGCAAAAAAAAAGAGAGAAAATAACAGAAAAAATATTAAAAATGGAAGCTAGTTGGAAATACCTTTATAATACAAGCTTACTACTTTATGAGTTTGCAGTCAAAATAATAAGCCACACAGTCAGGCAGCATTCACTGACACTCACTGCCAGTTAGTCCAAAAGTAGACTACTAGCTTAAAATGTAGCAATTTATGCAAAATAAAGACTTTTCCCTTAAGCTAATTTTCAGAAAAATATTTGCAATTAGTAAAAAATTTAACAAAAGGTTAATATTTTCCATTCATGCTGAACTGGAAAGTTGCAAGATCCTTAACCTATAAGAATTACAAACAAAACACAGCCCGTCAATCATAATACATGTCTCCCAATACCCTGACCAAGTCTGAACATCTCACATCCTGAACAAAACACAGTAAAGAAATATTTTACTAAGCCAGCTGTTTACAGAACTATGAATCTTTAATGTAGCACAACCAAACACTAGCACTAAAGCTAGACAATGTCGTCAAGAAATGAATAGACCAAACATTTAACATTTATTCCCCAGAGAAAACATTTCATGTTCCAAAAGAAGTAATTTTCTCTCAACACACACTAAATCTGGACCAAGATCCAACAACACACGACTTCAAAATCACATGTGGCTCCTCCATATCACAGCAAACAGACATGCACAACAGAATCATCAAGACCCTTCTGGGAAAAGTAATGTCTTAAATTTGTAATAATTCATCAGTTTTGTTACCAAATCAAATACATTTTACTACAAACCAGAAAAACCCATCTGTTACACACAGAGCAAATGATCTTTTTAATCTCACACACCAACATTTTTCTTTAGCTCCTCCTTTACTGATTTCTTAGAGTTAACATGTGCTATAATGTTACAAAAAATATCAAAGAAAATAAGCCTGTCTAAAAAAAAAAAATATCACAATTGATTAGAGAAGAGCTTTAAAACAAAAATGCAAACAATCACTTCCCTTGTTATGGTCCTGGGAAACTATTCTAAACAATACTAATGCAACATTTTTCAGATACTGCTCATTTTATATACCCAAACATCTAACAAACTGCCTATTCCTTCCTGATCTCTATTGGTGTGTAGATAGATTAAGAACTTAACATTTTAAAAACATATTAATGACCCATGCATAGACATTTTTCCATAGACTAAACCAAGCTGTCAAGTCGTATGAAAAGTGCATGAATGAAAAGCCTTTAAACAAAGCGAACACTGGGACCTACAAGACACAGCTTGTCCACTACCTATTGGCCATGGCTGAATCACGGCACAGATGAGTGTCATGCATGTTTTGGCTTCAACTGAGGTGAAAGTTACCAGGAGCTACTTTCCCCTTCATCACATAGACAGCCATGGGAACATGGAGATATGGCAAAGCTGGTGATTCGGCCCCTCAGATGGGCGTGTCCGTCTGACTGTTCATACGTCGTTCAGCTGCAGCTGCTAGCATCCTGCGGCGCAGGGTCACAGGATCCGAACCGGAGTCATCCTCTTCAAAAGAGGACGGAATATCATCCTCCTCATCCTCACTCGCAGCAACTAAGGGGGAAGCCTCTTCAACATTGCTTTTATTTAGATAGCGTCTGCAAGAATAACCAGAGTAAAATTATGTAGTGTACAGCATCATAGTCATTATTTACATACTGCAGTGGAATTAAAAACACTAAAATTTGTCTAGCTAATGGCAGTAAAGGAGCAGTATTAAGTATTATCATACCTGCGTGCTCTCTGCAGCAGTTCCTCTTTTCTCTGGCACAGCATTCTCTGTCTCTCATCTGCGGATTTTGAGAAGCGGCTGCCACGAACCTCGAGGTCCTCAATCTCTGTAGTAGATTCCAAACTCCCACTAGCTCCTGCCGACTCCTCAGTGGCTGGGCTCACCTGAATGGCTGCCCTTTCCAGGGACTGGGAAAAATGAAACAAATTTGAAAACTTTTTTATGCAACCATTTTATTGTTTAATGTCCATCTTAGTCTGCAGGTAAAACTATTTGACATTCTAGCAGAATTACCTAAAATCAACTTGTTATACATATAACTCTACTGGGACACTGTGTTAACCTGTAGCTATGGCAATCACCAAAAGGTTAATTCACTAATTTTTTTTTTTTTAATGTTTGGTGTTAATCTCTTTCAAAGCCAAGTCTTATTTACAAATAAAAAAAATCGCAAACAGAATGTAATACAGTATGTTCACAATTACAGTATGGAACATCACTTGAATCAAAGACAGCAAGGGAATTGAATTGTATGTAGTTTAATAAAAGAACATTTTAAGGTTGTTGTATTGTTAGTTTTACAAATAACTTTTCTTTCAGAAATATAATTTGGGGTTTGGCCTAAAGGTAATAACCCATGCCCATGTCTACTGTGGAGATGTGAATTTTTACCTGGGCAGTGAAGGGCACCTGGATCCTGCCCTCTAGGATATTGTCAGTGGTGACCTCCACAGAGCGAGTGATCTGCAAATCTTGCAGCACCAGATGGTAAGGAACCTGGGGAAACATCTCCTGTATCTGATGGGCCTAAGAGAACCAACCAAAGACAAAAAAAAAAAAAAAAACAATCAATAAATGTGACATGCTACATATGACACAGTAAAGAAAAACACATGTAGGAATCGCACCATGGCACTAAGCTGCGAGTGATTTACTTGTGCGATGCCCAAGATGTTGGTTGTATGCATAACTTCCACAGAGAAGCTTGGAAGCCAGCTGGCAATTCGTGAACCTGACACAAATGGAGATGTTAGTAGTATATTGATCATGTAAAAGTTTATAGTCATTTACCTCAATTTAACAGTATATGATTACAGACTGGCATTACAAGTTGGCATTTAATAGCTACTCAATGGTTATTGGAAGTCTAATGTTACATAGACTACTCCATAAGAAGCAGACTTGGATTATTAAGCCGATATAAAAATACCAAAAACACATACAGTAAACATTACAGTTATAGTGGAAACTACCTCAGAGTTAAAACAATAACATGTGCTGCATGATGGTAATAAGTAAAAAGACTTACCATCAAAGTGAAAGAAGTGGTTGTGGTGGTTATGGTGAGGTCGGACATTGTTTCCAGGCCCTGTGGCGATGCTTTCACCAGCTGGTGCCCTCGGCCCTTCCTCCCTCTGACTTGTGCCCTCATTAATGTTCAGTGACATGCGGCATGTTGGACAGGAAGTGTCCTGTTCTAACCATGAACGCAGACATGAACTACATATACAAAGATATAGATAAAATCAGTACACATGCTAGTACACAAAACAGTTAAGGTTCCAAATATACACATCATTTTATCATGAACAATGCTGCAATCTTTTTTTTTTATAAATTACAGATTAATGCCCCTCAGTGCAGTGCAGTACGGTCTCAGCCATTTTGATTTCCATAATGCTTGATGCCTGAGTTTTTATGGTGGAAATTTGTATTAACTCTAGATTGTGAAGCGTGATCAGCCCCCTTCAGGCTGTTTAGGACATCTGGATAAATGATTGTCCAAAGAAGAAATGGTGAGCGCTACCCATGAGTCCTGTGTCATGCAAACAGTGAGGCATCCTCAGACGATTCATGTGTGGGGTTGCTTGTCATACAGGGGAGTGTGTTCACTCAAAATGTTGCCTAGAAATGTATCAAAACATCCTCCAAGTGCAACGTCTCCTAATGCTCCCGGAGCAGTTTGGAGATGAACAATTGCTTTTTGCAGCATGATGGAGCGCCATGTTATAAAGCAAAATAAGTAACCAACTGGCTCAGCGAACAAATCATGTCCATTTCGTGTCTATGGACAGGTCAATCCTTAAAAAAAGAGGTTGGACATAAAAAACAGAAACTGTCATCAACTCCAAGCACTGCTTAGGCAAGAATGGGTTGGCATCCGTTGAGATTTTGCCCAGAAACCGATATCTAGCTTGCAGAGGCGAATCGCAGAAGTCTTAAAGAAGAAGGGTCGAAATATTAATAATATTTTGGTAAAAAGATTATATCATTAAAATATTATGGTGTAAATATTAAGTCTTTGCTTGAACTGGATGTATTTGTCAAGAGAAAAAAAATAACATATGGAATGCTTAGAATTGTACATTAAACCATATAAACATCTGACAAACAATTAAAAAAAAAAAAAAATGATGTGAAATTTTGTTAAAACTGTTGGTCATGATTGTAGAGGACATACCTATGGAAAAGGTGTCCACATGGCAGCTTCCTTGCTGAGGTCATTGAGTCCCAGCAGATTGCACAGTCATCATTATTGGCAACAAGTTCATCCGGGGTTGCTACTGCAAATCTTGACAATGACAAATATCACAAAAGCACACACATAATTTCTCAAACTGAAGCTAAACACAAAACGAGCATGCATCAAGTTAACAAAATGCCTGAAATAGTTTCCTAACCTCGACTGCATATTGTCAATAACACGCAAGTAATTCTTGTGGCGGCGAATTCTCCTCTGTACCTCATGGAAGAGGTAGCGAAGCTGCATAAAGATTACCAGACTGGCCATTGATAGCCAGATATTTCCAAAGAGCTGCAAAAAGGCAAATCACCTGTTTAAATGGAACTTCAAAACAACTGGTAAACGTTTATTTTAACTGTTATTAACTGTACTAGTTTATTTACAATTGCTTGTCTAGTCAATTATTGAGTCAGGGTTATTTACATGTAGTTCTCTGGTGCACATGCTGATGAATGTTAAACAGTTAAACAGTCCATTACTGTAATGCAACATAACTGTCTTTACTTTTAATGTGTCCCCTTAACAAGCAGGTATATCTGAACCAAATACATATACCTTTATTGAACAAAACAAACATTTTTATTTGTTTCATGCCCACAAACACTGAGCAAGGCATGATCTTGTTGACAGCAGAATGTTTATATTATGCTGACAGCTGTTGTTCTCAGCACACCTCAAGCCCAGCATTTCAGTGATTATAATATAGGGATCAACACAGAAAGACAATACATTATAAGACTTTAAAATTACTTATTTCTGTGTATGAATACATTAATCTAACTAGTTATCTATGCTAACTTTATAGCTCGATAGTCTTTATCTTGGTCAGGAATTTAAACTGGACCTTTTGTCCTAGTGTCTAGATACTGAATTTATTAGTTGTCCACCACACTGTTGAATATGGTTTATAGAAGGTGGCTAAAGTGAGCAGGTTTTTTATTACTTAAAACTCACCAGCATGTGAATGTGGTGCATCAGATCAAGACAGAGTAGGGTGAGTTCCATCGTGAAGTCAGTATAGTAGACATAGGTGCCTTTGCTTTCCCAGGTGCCTTCATGATTCAGGTCCCACAAGTGAATAGAGTACCTACAAAAATCAGTAGCAGTTACTGTATATCCCTGCATGCAGAGAGCTGAGAGCAATACACAGATCTAGTTTTACAGCCTACAAATAACACAGTGTAAACGGTATGTATATATAGGATACCAAAGACGGGCTAAATGCTTACCTCATAATCACATGTGCAGTGCGCACTGTAACAAGTAAACACTGTGAAGAAAAGAGATCATAGTAAATTTTATATCTAAAGGACTACATGTTCTCTGACAAATTATGTAATGTAGTACAAAAATTTAAACTTATTTACTTCTGCAGCCATAAACGCAACAGTATGCATGTTATGAAAGTGACCAACAAGCCCACAAAGTGCAGCTAAACCTCCACAGCATATCAGCATGGACACTAAAAGGGCCAGTACTCGCACATGACTGCTCATTGGGGTGGCTGGAGAAAAGGACAGCTAAAAAAGAGAGCGAAACTAATAAAGGCAGGTTATAATTTCTCGAACTGTGCCTAGATAAAGACATTTAATCCTCCCTTTAAGGTGCCAGAAGATTTTTTTCACCAGCACAATGCTATGTTTCAGAATATAATAATAACTAAACTAAAACATTTACTGCATAAAGGCTTAATGTCAGGCAAACATATGTTATATATCCACTCACATATTCAAAGCGATCTTTAGAGAGCTGGACCATGAGATGGAGGAAGATTAGGACAGCAAACCACAAACACCAGAGCACCACCTCTTCCACAGTCTGCACATTCAGCACTCCAAATATAAAGATGAATTTATAGAAGAGAAAGTTCCAAAACTTGTCCTTCAGGTGCTTTTGGGGAAAGTGGAAAGATACATGCAAGATGTTATTTGTAAACATTGGTTTAATATAAATTTCATAGTTTAAAATTTTAATAAAAAATGCAAGAAAACTCGGGTGGTGGGGTTTAAAAGCAAGAACATGGAAACAGTATCAAGATCATTTCCACAGATTTTAGAATAAACAACCGTAGGCCAAGTAGATACACATTTTTGAGTTGTTTTTGGTTTTAGTTTTATATGTTAAATAACAAGACACTGCAAATTTGCATTATGAATGCTACAAAAAAATGTAATTCACTCGGAAACAGTAATAATTGTCATACAGCGACACACTATGTTATTATTGTCGTGGATGCCAATGTAGAATATAAGTCCTTAGAAACTCCAGCACATACTGTATATAGACGGTTGCATGGCAGTTAACAAAATATCATCTGTCAAATCTCAACAATTTATCCTTACCTGTTTCTCACTGACCCTCAGAGGGCCGAAAACAATGCACTGGATGACTTTGGCAATCAGCATGAGAACACAGCATGCAGTATTCACCAGAACCTGTGAAAGACACACAGTTAACCAATCACTAGTATTTTGCCCATTATGAAAGAAAGCAATGTTCAATGTGTAAATGCACGAACCCAAACAAAGAAGCTGTCTGAGATGAGGTAGAGCGTTATATCAGTGGCCACATTTCCATCACTGTCAGCTTGCTCCACTTTAATGTCATCTAAAGATTTACTCTGAGTTTCTTCTTTAGCTGGAGCTTTGGTTTCAGTCACAGCTGTGTAGGCATTAAATAAGGTCCCAGCCAGCAGTACAGCACTCAGGGTTGTGTAGGTCTGCAGACTGGGCCAAGGAAATCTCTCCAAAAACAACAGTGGCATGATGGCGATAGCAGTGGCAGATTGCGGGTCAAGTTTAAAATGACAAAAAAAGACCTACCTAGAGGAGCAACCTATTAGCGGATTCGAATGGTCTAAATCTAGTATATGTACTAGTTTAGTTATTTATATATACACACACACAAATATATATATATATATATAGGTCATTTAGTTATAACCCTGGCTGGTTTCGACTCGTGTTACGTACAAAAGACAGACTCAATGGCAAAAACACCAAATAACCCATTAACCCATCCCTACTACTTTAAAATACTGCTGTCAAGATCAAGCGAAACGCGTTTCAGAAGAAAAGAAACATTACTATTAAAATCCTGTTTTTGATTCGGCTACAGTAGCCATCAGGCTAACAAGCTAACTTCGGCTAACAAACTGCGTAATAAAACGCTTCCGCTCTTTAAGATTAATGTCCGCAAGCGATTTAATTTAAAGTACACTGGTCACCCGAAGAACGCGTGACACGTTTCTCAGTTATTCGCTTCACCAAGATGTCCGAATGATTATTTGTGCCTGTCACTGTCCGCTCTAAGTTCTAGTCTCGTGTGTTGTTGTTGTTCCAGTCGTTTCCCCGAGTTTCGCTCCTACCCCCTTTCAGCTTTTCCGGTGTTCTTACGTCATGAAGCTTCTTCCGGCGCATACGCAATAATTCAATTCAATTCAATTCAGTTTAATTCAATTATATTTAAATACACAGCGTTTTACAATGTAACATTTAAATAAGTTTAAGTAAGTTCATTTATTTTATCTCTTTTTATCCCTAAGGAGGAATCCAGACGGCCACAGTAGTAATTACAAACTCCCTCAAATAATTAGAGATAAAAGTGGATTCAGAAGGGATTTCTTAATCTGGGTGATGACTCTGTAAAAGTGTGAGTGCAATGGTGAGATTGTACTCGGGATGTTTCCTGGAGACCTGAGGGGTAGTGCAGTTTTGCTGGGCAGAAATAGGAGAAATGCCAATAAACGAGAAATCATTAGGTACTGTAATTGTAATGTAGCAGTTTACAACGCGTGTAGTGTGTTAGTGTACAAGCCCCGGCAATACTCAGTATAACAGCACAACTAAAAGGGAAATGCAGAAGTGAACACAGACAGCGGCTCCTTCTGAGACATAACTCCACTGTCAGCGTGTGAGAGGGAAGGGGTGGGGGGAGGACTGTGTTCCAAACACTCTAAAACCCACCGACCCTCCAAATCTGCAACTTTACCTAAAAGGAACTAGAACAGTTTATAGAATGCTTTACTAAACAAATATGTCTTGAACCTACACTTAAACACTGACACATTTTCTGATTTAAGAAATTGACTGACTGCATTAGTTAGACGTCTGTGCCATAACTTAAAGGTTTTGTAAGAGAAATCTCTGGCACCAGCTGTAATTTTCATTATTATAGGCACCTGCAAGCAGCCTGCATCCTTTGAGCAATGTAGGCGAAGTGGGGCATGAAATATTAATAGCTCACTTAAATAGTTTGGATCGAGACAATTTAGAGCTTTATATGTCAGTAAAATAAGTTTATAACGAATACACATCTTAATTGGGAGCCAGTGAGGTATAAACAAGACCAGTGTGATGGTATTTATATCTATTATAACTAGTAAGAACTTTGGCTGCAGCTGTCTGGACTAACTGAAGTTTAAGTGTACACCTGCCGAATCATCCAGGCAGCAAGGCTCCAATCTAGGAATAATCAAGGTGTGAATTAGACTGGAGAATGTTGTTGGAGTTCAGGGAACAGCTCTCTGCTGGTTTAGGTTATATCTGTCTGAACGTTATCAGTATGTGTATTTAAAACAAGACATCTCTAAACTGTGTAATGTAAATTTGGTGTCCCTCAAGGTTCTGCCCAACACTCCAGCACCATCCATTTTTAGGGCTAATTGATTCGGGAGGTGAGTTGTTACACACTCCTTAGCGGATTCCATGGCCACCGTCCTGCTGTCTATCTCAACCAACACCTTTTATGGGGTCTGATGAGCGTCAGCATCGGTCGCCCTAACCTGGCATTCGGTTCATCCCGCAGCTTTACCAGATAAAACTGCTGTTTGAGCGCTAGCTATCCTGAGGGAAACTTTGGAGGGAATCAGCTACTAGATGGTTCGATTAGTCTTTCGCCCAATACCCAGGTCAGACGACCGATTTGCATGTCAGGACCGCTGCGGGCCTCTACCAGTTTCCTCTGGCTTCGCCATGCCCGGGCATAGTTTTTATCTTTTGGGTACCATCGCACGCACTCCGGCTCCACCTCACCGACGGTGCGCCACCCATGCCAGGGTGAGCGGATCCCAGCGGTGTAGATATATTAGATGTTTACAGATTGCATCACATCACCCAAATTAAGATGGGTTCTTTTATGAGTTTGGTTCCTCTCAAGGTTTTTTCCTTACTTACTCAGGGAGTTTTCCCTTGCCTCCGTTGCCTCCGGCTTGCTCATCTCGGATAAAACGTTTTCTGTAAAGATGCTTTGGCACAATGTCCATTGTTAAAAGCGCTTTATA
>JAOUQT010000009.1:5979181-5993506 GCA_025769995.1 Xyliphius kryptos | reverse complement strand
TGACTGATCAACCTGCTATCCTCAATTCATTTTACAGTTATTGTAAATGAATTAATACCTTACAAACAGAAAAAGAACTCCAGGAGAAAATGAGGATTTTTAGTAAATTAGATGATGCAGTTTCATAATAAACACGTGACATTTGGAAATATGCCATAGAGGTAAAAATGTGTTGTATAGACTAAATTATTTATTTTTATAACCTTTAATGGATGACTCATTGAAAATTAGGATTTTTGTAGTTAAACATTGCATTACTCAAACTATTTAATTCTGATTAGCTCTGATGTGCTGGATTCATCAGATATATTTGTGTGTATGTGTGTGTGTCCACTTCACTCCCGCGCCGCAGTCTCGCGCACGCAATCCCTGCCCGCTCGGTTGCCATAGTTACCCGGGTCATTTGCGCGGCTTTCCCGCGGCCAGAGGCGTAAAAAATAAAGGATATTCTCTGCCATTGAAATGTGAATTAGTTAAAGGTACGCAATAAAAAAACTAATGGAAATATGTGCCATATGGGACCGTGAGAGGAGTTTCACCGCTGGTTCTTTCAATATTATTACTGGTTCGTCTGTCGTCGGTTCTGTTCGTTTCAGCTGACGCTAGAGTACACCGACGGCGCTTTTATCATCCGCGTCTTGCCTGCATTTTGCACGTCTTCCACTGGAGCCCTGCCATCAGGAATGAGTATAGAAATCCCCGAGGGCTTGACGGAGCTTTTACAGAGCTTTACGGTGGAGGTGTTGAGGAATCAGCCGCGGGATCTTTTAGAGTTCGCTCTGCAGTATTTCACCCAGCTGAAGGAGAACGAAACAAGGGCGGCCGCTTTCGGCAATGAGCAGTATCCGGCGCTGCGTGCAGTCAAAGCCGTTAACTTCATTGAGGAGGCCATGCAGATCGACTCAGAGAACGGAGAGGACGAGGATGACGATGAAGAATTCATAGGTAACAGAATGTGCTGCTTGAAATATTCCTATAGATCTCTATAGTGGCCAGGAGCCGCGTCGGTGCGATTTTCAGTAACACTGCGCTGCACTAATAATGATCTGTGGAAATACAGGATGTTTGTGAAGTGGCTCATTGGGTTGTCATCGTAAACACTGGTCAATTATCACTGATGCAAAATATAGCGGAATTACAGCCTGTTTACATAATAGTAATTAACACAAATCTGGGTGATAACACGAGCAGTGATAGCTTTAAATAAAAAAATAGTGCCTATGGGGGCGTGCGATTTTGACAAGCTATAGCTCACGTAAGTAACGTGCACAATTTGGCACGTGGTCTCTGTTTTTTTACTGCTTCATAATCTATAAATGTGCTTAAATACACAAGCAGAGTTGAAAAGCTACTGCAGATCAGCACCAGGCAGCAACATCACCTGAGCCTCCGAAACAGGGTTGCCAGGTCTGTTTATAAATTCAATCAAGTCAACACACACATGTAGGCTGTATTTGAATAACTACATTTAGCACAAAGCCGCCATTAGGATGTAAAATTCGATTTAATTACATTTTATCTGATTTAAATTATGTACGAATTAGGGATGGAATTTCCAGGGAGAGCCCAATATGATATTACTACAATAACTAGGCATCTTTTTGATTTGTATTCTGCAAGTATTGTATTTCCATAAGTGTCCATATTTGATGTGAAAATTTTAGTTTCTAATTCAAATTTTTCACTTATTTTATGTAAGACAAACATATTTTTATTTAAATTGAGGAGTAGCACATATTTCCTCTTGGGTATGTCATTTGTCTTAAACTCCACACAGGAAGAATAAGAAGCCTTTATTTTTTTATAAATATACATTGGTCTGAGGGAAGAGAGAACTGTACTGTCACCCTGAAGCCAAGAGGGTTAAGGGCCTTGCTCAAGGGCCCAGCAGTGGCAGCTTTCATGAATAAGAGACTGCTTTAATGAATTCTGAGATGGAAAAACTATTTTATATGTACAGTATGATAGAGAATAACTTAAAGCAACTTGCTCCTTGTGTATTTTTATATATATATTCTGCTTGAAATAATGGGAACACTCAAAGAACACATCCTAGATCTGAATAAATGAAATATTCGCATTGAATACTTTGTTCTGTACAAAGTTGAATGTGCTGGCGACAAAATCACACAAATCATCAATGAAAATCAAATGTATTAAACAATGGAGGCGTGGATTTGGATTAACACACGAAATTGAAGTGTAAAAACACACTACAGGCTGATCCAACTTTGATGTAATGTCCTTAAAACAAGTCAAAATGAGGCTCAGTATTGTGTGTGGCCTCCAAATGCCTATATGACCCCCCCTACACTGCTCAGGCATGCTTCTGAGGGATCCCCTTCCAGACCTGGACTAAAGCATCCGCCAACTTCTGGACAGTCTGTTGTGCAACGTGACGTTGGTGGATGGAGTGAGACATGATGTCCCAGATGTGCTCAATCGGATTCAGATCTCTCCATGGTGTCTTTAGACTCTGTCACATCTGTCACATGTGTTCAGTGTAAACCTGCTTTCATCTGTGAAGAGCACAGGGCACCAGTGGCGAATTTGCCAATCCTGGTGTTCTCTGGCAAATGCCAAGCGTCCTGCACGCTGTTGGGCTGTGAGCACAACCCCATTCTGTGGACGACGGACCTTCATACCGTCCCTAGTCGGTTTCTAACCGTTTGTGCAGACACATGCACATTTGTGGCTTGCCGGAAGTAATTTTGCAGGGCTCAGTCAGAGCTCCTCCTGTTGTTCGTTGCACAAAGGCAATGGTAGTGGTCCTGCTGCTGGGTTGTTGCCCTCCTATGGCCTTATCCACGTCTCCTGGTGTACTGGCCTGTCTCCTGGTAGCGGCCTCCAGCCTCTGGACACTACGTTGACAGACACAGCAAACCTTGCCCCAGCTCACATTGATGTGCCATCCTGGATGAGCTGCACTACCTGAGCAACTTCTGTGGGTTGTAGAGTCCGTCTACTGAGTACTGTGGTCCCCACCTGCAGAACCACTCTTTTATTGTGTCTTGCTAATTGCCAATATTTTTTTTCTTTTTTCTATTCCATTTGCACAACAGCATGTGAAATTAATTGTCAATCAGTGATAAAGAGATCATGCAGGCTGCTTTATTAATTAAACCTACAACACAAACCACACTGTATCGCCTATTTACTCAACATATACTCTGATTAAGCTTACAATAAAGACTGTGTTCTACACACATACTTAAATAATCGAATTACAGACTAAGCTTACAATGCACATATGTGGCACACATTTAAACTAAATGTATTATGCAGGCAGCAATCCAACACTACGTACACTTTATACATACAAATTTCCCCACAACGGTGCTCCTGTCAATTTCACACTACCTGTAGGACTGATTATTGCCATTTTCCTTCAACCCAACAACCTCTCTCCTTTACAGAAAGGAATTTTCCCCTTCCCCCAAGAAAGTATGCACAGGGGTTTACACTTTATGCGCCCCATGCTCATGCCTTCCCAAAAATGTATGTCTAAATCCACCCCTCCTGCCTGCAACTAACCCCCCACCTCTACCCAAGACCCCTGCTGAGCTAGTAGCATGTAGCCCCTCACTAATCCTCTTATTGTGTCTTCAATCTCAATAAACTACGCTCAATTACATCTGGTTTACACATCAGTCTGAAAATATAATAACAATGACCTGATCTTTTATGTGAGGGTTTGAGAGCTGCCCCAAAACATACCTCCAACTATAAATCAATTTCCCAATGACTCAAAAGGTTATGAGGGTCAGAAAGCTAATTGAGGAAGAACTAAAGTTGGGTTTACATGTGTAAGTGACCCGGACAAAGATCTTTTTTTTTTTTTTAGTACATGGCATTCCGTTCCTTATATGGCCTTAATTACACACAATTATTGAAATTAAAATTCTTGTTAGCAGTTTGTACTTTGATAGGTCCCTGCAGACAATTTATTTTAAAAATTAAAGTGTAAGTTAATTTATTAAAATTTTTACAACGATGTGTCATCCTTATGCATTTATACAAATTTTTGAAGTCTGAACCCTCAAGAAGAAAATAGTTTAACGAACAGACAACAAAATCTTGTGAAAAGTGCTGTCAGAGCAGAATGAACTATTATGGAACTAAAGAGTATAAAAAAATAAGAAAATGAAAACTTTAATGCCCCTATAAAGTTGATACTTCTCATCCAAAATTGATAATGAGACCTAAAAGAGACACACTCCTAAATCTTACATATTCTTAGATAATTCTTAGATAATGGATAGATAATAGAAGGGCATACATGCATAAACCAATTCAGTTGTGCTAAGAATGTGTACATATTTTCTTTTGTTACACAGTTTATAAGGTATTTGGTGGAGTTGTGTGTTTGTGGGTGTGTGTGTGTGTGTTTCTGTGCACACATATGTGTACTGTAGATAAGTGGAAGTTCTTTCCAGTGTAAACGGTGCATCATCAGCGCAACAGAGATAGCTGTTGAGACAGATGAAGACACAGTAAAGTGAAACAGAGCTAAATAATGAATTTACAGGAAAAATGCAATGAAAAATCCTGGATCTTAAATTATCACTTATTTTTGGTCATTATATATGTATATGTTTACATATTGTGGTGCTGGTGGTTTTAAACTCGGAGATTAAATGGTTGCAACAGAATAAATGTCTGTTTTAGTTTGACAAAGATGTGTGCACAACTTTTTTATAAAAATCATGAACTCTAATCTCACAATGTGTGTGTGTGTGTGTGTGTGTGTGTGTGTGGGAATGGACCACAGGTTACAATGATACTGATAAAATTCAGACTTTGAACAAGAAAGCAAACACTGTGCAAGTTTATTTTGTCATGGTTAACTGAACTGTTTATTAAAAGTTTATTTTAACAATGATCTTAATTGATGTCCCGAATTTTATTTGTCTATTCACATCCCTGATTTTTAATGTTGCATTAAAATTTAAATAATGTGCTACAGAGACAAGAGATAAACATCTTGATGAACTGTCCTTTAGAATGTTGCATGAACAACATATGGATGTTTTATCTTTTCTACTTTTGTTATAAAAACCTTGAGCCTCGTGTTGAATTTTAACCACCTGCAGGATTTAATGTTATCTTATAAAATGAGTGATCTGAGTACTGTTGTTTAAAAATTTTGTACTCAAAAATAAGTGTACTCATTTTACTTTCGTTTTTTAAAATGCTCTGATGTTACTGAGACTCATTAGGATGCATTAGTGAATCACACTTCAAATGTGATCTTCTATGTAAGTTCCAGATGCCCCAAAAGTGATTTGAGTGGGTGGACCACAACAAACACTTTTGCAGGTGATCACATGATCAATAAAGCATCTCAATAGCAGATGTAAACAGTGCGTTTTAACATAAAAATACTTTGATGCTTGGAATTCCTTGGTGGCTTTTTTTTTCTTACATGTGCATTTTAAAAATTCTTCAGTTTTGTGGAGCAGCAAAATAAAGTAAAAACAATCAGAATTATTTAAATAAATGAATAAATAAGTAATTATATATTTTTTGTTTTTAAAGTTGCTGCCTGTGCATTTGCATTACATTTACATTTGGTCATTTAGCAGGCACTTTTATCCAAAGCAACTTACAAGCACTGAATCGTTGGGGTCACAACACAGGTTTACAGGAATGCAAAGAGTAATGAGGGTTATGGGCCTTGCTCAAGGACCCACATAAGTAACATCAGGGAACCAGGGTTTTGAACCCATTAATTAAACATTCCCATTCAGACTGGTTAATAATAGTGTAGGTCTACTGTACAGAGATGGATTTTTTAATTTTAATTCTCTTTTATTTAGCAAAGTACTTTAAGCAAATTTGCTCAAGTTCCGTTTAATTCCACCCACTGCTTTTTAAGTCTTTCAGGATAATGAAAAACACACATCTAAACTGCTTTATGTGATAGATGGCATGACGTCATTTTTACATCATTAGAAATTTAACACTCTGCAGTTCATTGGTGGTTGAACCGATTTTGCCGGACATCTGTTGTTTAACTTCATGTATATTATTTGTGCGTGCTCTGTGAATTATTTAAATAAGTTGAAATACACTATACGTTTTAAGCAATTAGAAATAAACGAAGAGTTAAATAGGACTGTGACGTCACTTTCGTTTAGCTTTTGTCTGTCGACGACATGCGCTTTGTGTCGAAAAGCTGAGCATAAGCAATTAAAGGAGAAGTAAATCGGGCTTTCTGTATTTAAAGCAGAACAGAGCATTAATACAAAGCGAAAGAAGCTGAGAAGTAAAAACACAGAACACAAAGCATGTGCCTCTTTAAGAAACGTGTCCAGCACGCGACGTGCGCGCGGCTTAACCCCCTGTTGAAACACCTCCTGCGGTGTCACTCAATTAAAAACGACTGTCTAAACTTCGGACAAGTTTAAAGTTATTGATTAGAAATCGATAAAGTGTTAAACACTGCGGGTTTCCAATTCCCACTACTTCTTCCTCTCTTGGTGTCGAGTCCAACGGCACATGTTGGGAGTCGGTTCCGAGTCGATACTGCACAAATTTATTTAAAATAAGCAATACAGGGATTATAACGTGGAGCTTTTCAGAGCTAGCATTAAAATTGTCTATAAGCAACATTTTTTCATGTTTTTCATCACTTTTTATGAACACTGTTTTAAGAACAAAGGGGGAATCTTGGAATCGGGCATCTTAAAGAGCCATATATTTAAGGCTTGCAGCAACTTTTGGTCATTTGGTATAAACGACTAAGAAAATGACAAAACGGCTAAATACTGCGATGGAAGTCTGATGACTCTTGATTCTTTTGGGAATCAACTCTTTTAATAATCTACCTGTATTGAACATCTGGGATATTCTGTTTGATTCTCCTTGTGTCCAGATGTGGTTTTAATCCCCAGTTGATTACATTATGTATGCATCTAAAATAAAGGAGTATTTATGTACAATTATTGACCTTGTGTTGTGCTAAGTATCAACGTTTTGGCACAGGATTCTGAAACCTGAAGTAAATGTAAAGTAAATAAATAGGTACCCGTCCTGAAACGCAGGTCTTCGTCCGACTCCGAGCCGAACTCCTTCAGCAAGTGCACGAATAAGATCCCGAAGGCGTTCTGGATGCCAAACACCGAGCCGTTGCACCACATGGAAGCGAGCATGACTACCCAGCCCCAGCCGCCCTCGGGGTGCTCAAACTCAGGCTTGTTGGCGGCTTGCTGTTCGCCTCCGTTCTCCTTCTTTAGCTCCAGCGGCTCAGATAGCTTCTCCTCGAGTTTAGCCTCACCATCCTCCGCCGGTAACGCGCTCAAAGCCCGCTTCACCTCCTCTGCCTCGGACTCCTGCTCGGTCTTGTCTTTATGGTCTGTCATATCAAGTATCACTAGTAACTTCTGTATACTGTATAAAGCTTTCTACTCAGAATAGTTGTACTGAATTCATATATATATATAGTGTGGTATTTAGCCTGTATCCTGGTTAATACATCCTGACTTATCAGTGACACAGCACACCACTCCTTGTCACTGCTACGCTGCAGTACAGTATTAATAGACACACAGAGTAGGCGTGGTTATGCTTGCATATTTCTAACCGTAAGCCCTGATTGGCCACGACAGTGTTTCCCCTACCAAACCCAAGACCATTAATACAGTACTGGAACGTCACTGTTTTTTTCTAACGGTAATGAGTGTTCATATAAGAATTACAAAAGCACAAGATAAAATTTATACCAAACTTCTTTAATGTATTTTAATTATTCTCATAATAAGTACTGTTATTCATGTCAGTTACATTTCTACCTGGCAAAAAATACTGTTTTTTAACATGTCTCTGTGTGTTACTTGCTATAGAATTTAAATGATCTAGTAGGTAATTTAGAGATATTTAAATGCCCATAGATGTGCATGTGTGTCTATAGACCGGCAAACTGAAACTGTCCACTATGTTTCTCTGGTGCTGAAGCCGAAGTCCTTTCATGAATGAATAGAAATGAACGAATAAGCATTTCATTGGGGGTTATGCTATGGTTTCATGCAAATGTGACTTGCACGTAGTTGAAAAGTCATCTCTGTACATCTGTGGGTTGGGAAATTAATTTACCAATCTGTTCAAGGATTCAAGGAGGCTTTATTGTCATTTTCATCACATGTAGCATGTCACGAAAAAAATAGCTACAAGGGTAGCTAATAAACTATGGAGAGAAAAAAAATTTAATATTAAAAAAATAGCTACAAGGGTAACTATTAAACTATGAAAGCCAAGCTCCACCAATAAGAAAAAAATGCATCTCAGAATTCTAGTTTTAATCTTAGAGTTGGTCAGAATTCTGACCTTTAATATTAGAATACTAACTTAGTAAGTCAGAAGTCTTTTATACTGAGCATGTGTTATTGGTTATCATTTTTCTATGTGCTGGAAATGACACTTTACTGAACATATATAAAATTGCAAAATAGTCAAATGCTCTGCTATTTTGTGAACATTTTGTGTGCAGTTGTGTGCGTACAAGGTTGTCATTCAATTCATGTTGTTAAAAACTGAAAGAAACAACAGACTTTAAAGAGGCATGAAAACATGTATTAAACATAACTCCAAAACTCTCCTGTCAGGCCTCACAATTTTTCAAATGATTGTATTTTGAAAACACAGGCCAGATTTCCTCTATCATATTTAATCCCAGTTTTATAGGATTGCGATTACTGCTTGGTGGAGAAGGTCATCTAAAAACATATTTATATGACTTACCAAAGCTGGCATTTTTGCCAAAGTCATAGGCTTGTGGTTAAAAAACCTGCATTGCCACCTGAAGGTCCCTGGTTTAATTCCTGGTCCCATTCAATACTATCACCCTTTGGCAAGGCACCTAAACCTTGAAAGAGCTTTTAAGGTGGTATACAAGGCTGCCTACTACTCCAGGCACACATGCTCACTTTACCAGTGTGTGTTTATGTGTGTTTTACAGCATGGATGGGTTAAATGTGGTGGACGAATTTTTCTCTGTGTAAGCACAGTAGGCAAAATGGATCACTTTACCAGTCACTCACAAAAAAAATAGTGTTCTAATAATAAGTGTTGTGTAACTAAGTTGTAGTATGTAATAACATACTTCAGTAGTAACTTTACCTAACTTAACCTTAAATTACTACTCCAAATTACTACTCCAAAATTTGTGGATTATCTAGTCTTCCTACATTACATAAACCAAAATGATTATTTTAAGTGCTCCGACAATTTGATACAAAATCCTCATTAGTCAAGAAGCACAGTGAGACTCAGAAGACAGATCAAATAGGACATCAAAATCTGAATAAAAAAAAAATATGATTCTTGCACATCACACTAAACAAGGCAGTATGAGTGATTACATGTCCAGATGTGTGCAAAGATAAGGAGGCGTCAGAACATGGAGGGTTCATTAGAGAAGTGTTTATTTTGTATACAAGAGTCAGTAGGAGTTTTAACTGTACATCTATAGTTATAAGAAAAATCAAATTAATTTAAACCAGTGTTACATGACTTCTTCAACTATCAGACGTTAACTGCATGACTGTAATAATAATAATGCTGACTAAACTTTATTTAAAAAAAAAAAAACATTTTAGCAGCATCTGGTTTCTTTAATCAGTATTTTTTTTTTTTACTTCTCCAGAAAGCCAAGGAGATCTGGCAAACCAGATTACAGAGTTATATATAGTAGCACTGTAGAGACCTGTGCCTATTGATTAAACCAGTAAATTGGTATCCAAATTGTTCTGTACTGACCTATTACGGACAGGAGGATTCAATGTTATTTGTTTGTATAGACACAATTGACACACTGTTATAGCTGTATTAGACCCGTTTAGTGGTTTAAAAAAAAATCGTTAACTTTCAATTTTTTTTATCCCGTTTTACAGGCTTCATTAAAAAATACTACAATATTTTTTAGAAAAGTGTAAATATTTTTAGCCATTTTATCACATTACAACTTGTATTTACATTTTTTCTGATTTGCATGTGATGCATCTGCACAAGGTAGTCTTAAGTTTTAGAAGTAAAATGAGAAGGTACTGTGGTCAGATGAGAACCAAATTGGCTTTTTGGCCACCAAGAAAATTGCTATGTCTGGTGCAAAACCAACACCTCTCATCACCCCAAGAACACCATCCCCACAGTGAAATATGGTGGTGGAAGACTCATGCTGTGGGGATGTTTTTCAGCAGCAGGGACTGGAAAATCCGTCCAACTTGAAAGGAAGACGGATGGTGCTAAATACAGAGATATGAACCAAAACATACCGCTAAAGCAACACTTGAGTGGCTTAAGAGGAACCGTGTAAATGTATTGGAATGGCCTAGTCAAAGTCCAGACCTTAATCCAATTAGGAATCTGTGGTCAGACTGGAAGATTGCTGTTCATCAGCGAAAACCAACTTGAAGGAGCTGGAGCAGCCATTTGTTGTTCGTTTTAAATTTCACAAAAAATTCTGTTTATGACCATATTTAGGGGAAAAAATCAATAAGATTTCATGATTACAAAGACACTAAATTATTAATCTGATTTCAGCATGGTGTTGATTACACAGCATGTACTAGTTAACGATGCACAAGTATGTTCTGTTATGGTTCACACTGTTAATACTAAGTTCGTTACACTAAAATAAAAGGCACCTGATCACCTTCTTACAAGGGTTTAAAAACTTTTAAGCTCTACTGCTGCATGCAAGTAACAATGACCTAAAGTCTAGACCAGATCAGTTGATTCGGAAAAAAAACAAACAGATCTGATTAAATCACCGAAAATGTGTAGCTGTTAAAGTGTCCAGCATTTATATTTATACATAAATATATAATATACAATTTCACACCGTTTTTAACGCATTCATCTCTGGTTACTAAAGGATCAGGTATAATTTGAATAAAAGATGCAGATTTTCGAATTAATTTAGATCTTTTTACCTTTTAATTTAAAGTGAATTTCCCCAAGGTGGGACAGTAAAGGATCTGATCTCATCTTATCTTAAAATTTTAAGTGATAAAAAGGCATTAAACTCATTACTCCACCTGGTCTTACACAAAACCAAATATGAACTAAAAACACAGTACAGGTCTGTGTATTTACACAGCCCAATGGCATTTTGGAACAGAATGCACAACCAGCAGTGGTCGCTTCTAATGACTGAAAGTTCTGTTCACAGATATGAATCTTAGCTATGTGACTATCAATTTTCAAAATCATGCCTTCACTGCTGTGAAGAGGAAATACTGTCTTAAAGGTCTACTGAAAACAAAATGCCATGTAAAAGAGCATCTAAATTAATTGTACTAATCTTTAAAATTTAATAATCATACAACGACGGTAAGAGGTAAAAGGACTTGGATCAGGTTTTGCTTCACTCACTTAACTTTTTGATTATGCAGTAAATACCATCTTGTTCACGTGCCACCTAGTGGATGAATCAGGAATTGTAAGAAAAACTGTAAATGGTGAGTACAGAGTTTTATTTTATGATCAGGCTCCAAAAATACCCAATACCCAGCGTACGCACTTAGAGATCCCAGTTCTATCCTAATTATCCACCCTCAGCCTGTTCAAAACACTCATTGCTGAAATGTGGTAAAGTTCATCTTTATGGTGTGCAACAGTTATTCCTGTGGCCTGCTTTTCTTGGACTCAGTTCCTCCAATTTCTGAAGCAACATCTCCCTTTCTCTTTCTTAGTCCCTTCATCTTTCTGGTCTGCAGCTTGTCCAGATCCTGCTTCTGCATGTGCAGCCGGCCAAATCTAGTGCCAAAGGCATCATGAGAGATGTTCTTCTTTTTCTTGGGCTGTTAAAGTGAAACAAAACAGAATGAGTAATCAAACAGTGATGCACTAATTAAGTGTCCTTTTTTTTTTTTTTAACTTTGTTCACATACTGTATATATTCATGTAATAAAACATTTACTTTATTAATCCAATTACTAATCATTCATATAGTCAGTAAATTTATATTACTATTTGTTTGCACTCAATAAAGACATCTATATGATACAGTTTATTACAAATAGCCATATCATCTTAGTCTTGTGAATCTATTTAAAGCTTAAATTATAGTTGACAGCAAATTGTTTAAAAAAAATAATAATTAAAAAAAGCCAGGGACAACTCAATGAGGAATAACCATCTTTTATGTAAAAAATAAAAAAAAAAGGTTTTACAGTGACTCGCTAATTTTGCTATTTTCTCCAATATTGCGTACATAAAATAGTTAAAATATATATTTGCCTTGTTTCTAAAATGCAATTAAAATATTAAACCCTAAAAATATTAACATCGCAGCAGACAAACCAACAAATAGAACGTAATTGGTATAACTTTAATGGATTAACACAAAAAAAATTTATAGAAAATACTAAAAGTAAAAATTATTGTCAATATAATTTGCATTTACTCTAATGTGCTTGGAGTAATAAACACCAGGATTATTAGACTAATTTATGGTGTCATTACTTTTTACTAGTTGGATTGTCAGATAAGTGAATTTGCAAGAAAAAAAAATGTATGCTTAGGGTGGAAATGAAACACTAAAATATAGACCCAAGGCGTTTCTCTATATTTACATGACCCAAATGGATTTACATATGAAAACTGCACAAGTGCACCAATAAGCTCTTGTGAGAGCAGAAACTTCTGTGCTTTTGACTTACTGTGTAAGAAAAAAACGTATTAAATTATTGTTCGTTATCATTTATTTTGTCTTTTTACTTATTTGTCATGCTTTATTTACCAACCGAATAACTTAAGCCACCAAACATTTGGTGCATTTCAAAAATAATTTAGTTTTGCACTGTGATCTGTAATCATAATTCAAAATGTCACTAAGATCCGAGTTCTATTTCTCTAGTTTTAATTCTCTACAGACTTTCATGCCTTTGGGGCTGAAACACATGCATAAGAATGCTAATATGTGGCACCTTGGCGCCTTTAGGCTGTCTGAGTGCAGTCTTGTACAGGTCGTCTGATGCCAGATGAGTTCTCCTCAGTACCAGATCCAAAGACGGTCCTATTTCCTCCAGTTCGATCCGTGGAGTCCGACATCCTGACTTCTTTAACAATGCTCTGTAACACGAAAACAAAAGTCATGCTTTTGCACTGGGCTTTAATTTCGGTACAGAACTGGTCACATGATCACTTACTTGTAGCTGCGTAGGTAGATTTTTCCCTCCACAGCTGTAAAGTGAAGGATATGATCGAGTCCAGCAAGACGTACGGCAGGAACAGAGGGGCCGCGAAAAAAATCTACACCATAACAAGTAAAAGTTAATCTTTAAGGCTGATGAACACAGGGAGACAGCTTTGATAGACACTGAATTGCCACATCCTGTTTATGTACTTTCCAACAATTAAACACTAAATCCATAGATCTTAGTAACTCAGGGTTGAACAATCAAACAATTTACACACTATTAGTCCCCTACTCCTGTCTAAACTGCTGACACCTGACAGGAAGGGTTCACCAATTCATTGCGCTTGTGTCATATTTCAAGCTTACCACCAACATAATTCAATAGAAATTAGGATATATTTTAACAGTCAATATTTTTTCTCTAATCAGTGCAGTGACTCCTTTTGCCCCATAAGAGTCTGATTATGAACAGCCTGTTTGTCACAACAATTCCTGACATATCATTTGCTATCTGTTTACATCTACAAGGTTTTAGAGGACGTTTTCTCAATTACACTATTTTTGTACTCTCACTAATGTATGCAAATTGTGGATATTTTTGAAATAATGGTTTTATTGACATTTACATCACGCTTTTTATCCAAAGCGACTTACAAATGAGATGAGCACCACAAGTAAGTAGTTTTGATTTACCATTTTTATAGCAAGTACTTGTGAAAAAGATGTGTATTGTGATTTTTTTTTTTATTATAAGGTGACTTAGCCTTATGGACAGATTTGGGACGATTATTCCATGAATTAGAAGTGCTTTACTTCACTTGATTCGTGGATTTACAATTTTGGATTTCTTAATGACAAAAGAGCCACATAATCAACATGGCACAGTTGTACACCAGATTAACACACAGCCATGTTTTTCTAGAACCTGCAACACAAGTGTACTATACATAAAACCTGCTGCACTTTGGAATTGATTATCCAATTTCCATAAAGAAATGCTTACTCTTAAGTGTGTGTGTGTGTGTGTAAGTGTGTGTGTGTGAGAGAGACCCACCTGTCAGGACACTCCTTAGGCGTGTGTACTCTTTATCAGTGTTAAACAGTTCACCTGCAAACACCAACATGGGCTTCGTTCCCTCTGCACATTTCCCATTCTGTCACACACACACACACACACACACACA
>JAOUQT010000009.1:5949171-5964373 GCA_025769995.1 Xyliphius kryptos | reverse complement strand
TTTGTCTGTTCCAATTGCACAACAGCAAGTGAAATTGATTCACAATCAGTTTTGCTTTCTAACTGGACAGGTTGATTTCACAGAAGTGTGATTCACTTGGAGTTACATCGTGTTGTTGAAGTTTTCCCTTTGTTTTTTGAACAGTGTAGATAATTATTACCTCATCCTGAACAAACTGCAGAATAGATTTATCATGAATATGAACAGACAAGATGTCATACAAGGCTGAGGCAAGGTTCTGAAGAATAAATTAATCAAAATGTAATTCTAAAAATCTCAAAACTCATGAACCTAATTAGCTTTGGCCTGCAGAAAACAATCTATTTATTTAATACCAAAGATAATTAGATATGTCTACATATAAGGGGCTTCGTGCAGACTGAACTTGCATCCATGTCAGTATCGACTTTGTTTTGTACACAAGGTGTAAACTTATGGTAAAAAAGAAAATGTATTTCCTCAAATATTTGCCATAAAATCCAAGATATGTCTTAAAACTAATATATTTAATGTTATATTGCCCTTGCCCACATAGTATTTAAATGTTTAAAATAATACTGAAAGTAAATTAAATCGCTTGGACAAATTGTGCACGTATATAAACGTAATAAGCAGCAGGGAAATAACTTCTCAACATTCGTGATGTACAGTCACTTTTGGTGTTGTAATGTAATGTCTTGCTTCATTAAAATCACGGTTTAAAGTAAAAAAAAAAAACATTCAAAAAAATCGCAGTTCCAGCACAATGTTGATGTTGTGGAAACAAAAGCCCCTGTAGTGTCATAAACAAAAGAGACGGCGAGTGGAAATTCTGTCGTTCAGCCAATGAATCGTACAAGTAATGTAACGGGCATGAAAAACTTACCAATGAATGTAACAATAACAATGCAGACCCCGCCTCCTGCAGTGTTCCCTGTTCAGTCGAATTAGGCGTCGAGTACGTTAGACGGACGGGAGTGTTAACCAATGAAAGTAGAGATCTAAAAGTAATCAGCCCTACCTTCCCAGAGATTGCTAGAGATACTTGGTAATGGCGTCAGGCTTGGTAAGTGAAAAACTTCCAAATAGATTATAAAGAAACAAAACACGACGGCTGTGATGGCGAAATGGATGTGTGCGTGTCAGCGAACGCTTGTTTTTCCTTTAACGGATAAAAATGATGTCATTCCCGAATTCGCCCGTGAATGACAACTTTGTGTAAAAGGACTTTTTCAGTACGTATGTTGTTTTGTTTGTCGCAGTTCATCGCCCTTCCCCGAGCAGGGCTGCGTTGTAGAACGATCTTTATTCATCCTGATCTAATAAATCAATGTTAAAAGCGCATATGGACGGGCAATCAAACGACAGATCAGTTTCCTTCATTCATTGCGATCCCCAATGTCGCCATGTCTCAACTTGTTGACATTCTTTTGTTTACCGTCGTCTAAGATTAGACTTTTATAACATCCCACAGCACACGATAATCCAACATTAATGTGGGATTATAGTTTATTTCATCCAGCAGATGATTCTGTATGTTGTATGTTATTTTTAAACACTTGTCACGGTCGATGTTATGGGAAAAATATTATAAAATATGTAAAAATGTGAAAATACATTATTTATTGTGTGTTTTTTAATAATACGCCCGTGTATTTAATGTCGATGTTGGTCGATGGATCATCCGTGTGAACAGCTGATTGTTTTCGTCGTCTGTTCTGGTGGCAGCTGAAAAAGTTAAATGGCTTCCGATTGTGAAATCGAAACATATATGTAACACATTGGCCTGAAATACCACACCCGGCCACTACGACGCGCTTTTTAAATAAACCATAGTCGTATTTTTTAAGTTTATCCGAAGTGCTGTTTATTAGGTTTTATTCTGTTGTCTTGTTACGCAGTTATGAATGAATGAGCACAGCCGCGCATGCGCGAACTGCCCGAGAGTTTATAAACAAGCTTGCGTGCAAATGGGTCACGTGACCGCCAGTCTCTTTACGACTCCCAAGTCCTCAAACAAAGAAACAGACTGAGCACCGTCTCTGTACCAAGCCGTTATTTTGACACGACGCGCTTTCAGTTTTTGTTCCAGAACACCAAATGGAAAAAGATATCTGGTACATATGGTGGGACCAAAAAGTATTTAGTCAGCCACCGATTGTGCAAGTTGTCCTTAGAAAGATGAGAGAGGTTTGTAATTTTCATCATAGATACACTTCAACAATGAAAGACGTAATAAAAAACACAGGAAATCACATTGTAACATATTTGCTTTGTATCAAAAGTTTCCTATAAGTCTTCCTATACCAGGTTTGCACAGATTGTAGCTGTTATTCTGTCCCATTCCTCCATGCAGGTCTCCTTCAGAGCAGTGATGTTTTGGGGCCGTTGCTGGGCGACACAGACTTTCAACTCCCTCCACAAATTTACTATAGGGTTACATCTGCAATGCTCTCACTGATGAAAGGAGGTTTTGGCTTAAAATTTTACAACACATGGCCCTGTTCATTCTTCCCAACAGGGATTAGTCGTCCCATCCTCTTTGCAGAAAAACAGCCCTAAAACATGATGTTTCCACCCCCATGCTTTATAGCAAGTATGGTGTTCTTGGGATGTAATTTTGCATTCTTTGTCCTCCAAACATGATGAGTTGAGTTTTGTTTTTTTTACGTTACATTTCATTTAGTCATTTAGCAGACGCTTTTACTCAAAGGGACTTACATGTTTTCGACTCTGTAGTAGGGGTCAGAAGACAGGGTTATATCCAAAAAGTTAATCTGACCACATGATAAAGCCTGGTGCATTTTTTTTCCCAGCTGTCTTTCGACAGCTTTTGGGTCTTGGCCATGGTTCTGTTTGGAGTCTGACTGTTTGAGGCTGTGGACAGGTGTCTCTTTTACAGATTACAAGGGCAAACAGATGCCATTAATACAGGTAATTAATGAAGGACAGAAGAGCTTCCTCAAGAAGGATGTTACAGATCTGCAAGAGCCAGAAATGTTCTTTATAGGGTGACCAAATATTTCGAAATACATTCCTCAAATATCCTACAATGTGCTTTTCTGGATTTTTTTTTTCTAATTTTCTCATTGTGTAGTACATTAAAATGTACCTATAATGAAAACTACAGACCTCTTCCACTTTTCTAAGTAGTAAAATTTGGCCCATCTATGGCTGTCTAAATACATTTTGGGCCTAATGTACTTCAGTATCAAGTTCAAGCACACAAGCTAGGAAACGACCACGTTTTACAAGCAGTATAAATATTGCTTAACAACAGCAACATTTACAAATAAATAAATGATGAGGAAAACCCACAACAAACAGAATTTATTGGTTCTGTTCATTTGTAATCTATTTATAAAGTAAAGTTCCTGGAACCAGAAAAACATTAGCTTCTTAAGTAACCTTAAAAACAAATGTTTACAATTATTCAGTGTATGTGTTTGCTTACAATCAATGAACTCATTTGTTTCTGTTGGTATTGTGGTAAAGGGCTTAATGCCAAAAAGGAAAGATAATATGAAATGAAATATGCATTGCTGGTAAGTAAAGATAAGTAGTAAAGTATATCTGTATTGTCGATAGACAACCACTGTACCTAATTATCACAATATATCTACACACCCTTATGGTTTATGCTATGACTAAGTGCTTCCAGTAAAAGCCAGTATTAATGGTACTGGTCACTCATTTGGAGGTCAAGTCATTTAGAATAAAAGCATTTGCTAATTTACTTCTTGAAAATGTATAGAATAACATATGTTTTATATAATGCAATAGTTGGCATTACGATATAAAGCCTTAAGATAAGACTCTTCGTGTATCATTTGAGTCAGACCTCAAGTTTAATAAGCATATAAACTCCTACTTTAATCAGCTGACCAAAATAAATGATTCCTGTCACATCAATATTAATGCAAGTGAATGCACATTCTTATTTTATCTTTTGCTTAGATGAATGATTTCTAATATCTGTTTCAAAATGTTTTTCTGCAGCCTGGCCAATTGACATGGCGTAATATGGTGTGGGAAGTAAAGACTCAGCCAGTCCCTAAAAAAGTTCAGGAAACACAAACAGATTGTGCAGGAATGGACGAGGAATTTGACCTGCTTAAGTGTAATGAGAACCTTCCGTCCTCACCAGGGTGCCCATCCAGTGATGGCCAAATAGAATATGGTATGTCATACATTATTGTATATTTTTTTCATTGTACTTACATTATGAATTCAAATCTGTCCTATCTGTATTAAATTACAAACATTATAAATTACATTTGAATTGTTATTATTTTGAAACAAATAAATAGTATTAATAAAGGCAGCATAAAGTTAATATAATTGCATATTCTGTACAATATTAATGTTGCAGCTGGCATTCACTGTTGAAATCGATTTGTACGTGATACACCCTTCACAGAATTGAATTATACAATGTTAATGCAAGTTGCAGGGCCTTAATGTAAATGTGGGATTGTGGGTAACTGCTAATATTTTTATTAATGATGCAGACGATTCCCACACAGTTTGATTTCCTGTGGCTCTGTATTCTGCATTTTCAGTCTTCCATCATATTATATTTCTCTTTGCACGTCCTTTATAATGTACAAAAGGAAACAATCTCTGTACAAATGGTTTCCTTCAAAGTTTGTTCATGAACATTTTAAGATGCTCAACTCTACTGTATGTGCACTTGCAACAAAAATTTAACTTATTCATAAAATATACCCTTCAAATATAAATAATATATATTTGATTGTTTTTATAACACATGACTGTTATAGATGACTTGCCAGAGCTTCAAGAGGTGCAGGATTATCAGTCATCACCTGAAGTGTTTCAGGTCACCCCTGGAGTGTCACATGAAGAGGGCCCTGAGCAAGAATGGGGCCCGCAGGCAGACAACAGCTCAAGTAATACAAACTGGCTTACAGAATTAGCCAACATTGCAACCAGCCCCCAAAGTCCTCTACTGCAGAGTGTCCCCCACACCAGGTCAGCAACTGGAACAACTGTACATTATGTCATCAAATGAATTAATATTCTCAGAGTCATCATAGTCCTCGTGATCATTTTTCTGGCATGCCTGCATTAATATATATTTAATGAAAATATAAGTCTTGTGCTCATATTAATTAATGTTTTAATTTTAAAAGACACACTATAATACCCAACTGAGTCGTCATAGGATTGTTATTTTGCCGATATCACATTAGTCTAACTGTAATTTAAACAACATAAGCCATCATCATCTTTAAACTTACGTGTGTACATTTGTTTCGTCAGGTCCTCTCCTGTGCATATTTTTGCCAGCAGTAACAGTTTACATTCCTATGCCCGGCCTCCGCTGGCCTCCAGCAGCGCTCCCAGTCCTGCTCGCAGCCACATGAGAGAACGTCGTCGCACCAGGGTTCAGTATTTTCTGTGAAATTACAGATTAAAATGATATACTGTACATTAACACATTTTGTACAATTACTGCAAATAACATCATATTTGTTGTAACCATTACCACTGGTGATTTATGACCATGTCTTTTATGGATCAGCTTAACTGCACATTGTTTTTAAATCTAAGTTTAATTGCAACTTAAAAATTATTCAAGTAATTTACGTACTCTTTTTTGATTTTCAGGCCAGCAGTGAGTCTGAGTCAGGGCTGTTCAGTATGTCTACATTGCTAGATGATTATGACATGGGATGGTCCCATTCCTGGCCTTCCACAATTTGGCACTGTTTTTTGAAAGGTAAAAATCAAACACCCACAGACACACGTTCCTGTGTTGAATGGTTGCTCTTTTGTATGAGCCAGGATTAAAGGTCACTAAAAGCTAAAAAAAAATGCGATTTGTGTTTGCAAAAGGTGCAGATAAGTTTCTGCAAACAAGTGATAATAAGATTTTCCAGTTTGGGAAAAGCTGTCTGACCTTCAGCTGTTTGTCTACATACATTTTTTAAACTAGTGAAGTAGAAGCAGCACCCTCTTTTGTCAGTCATAGGGAAGGGACAACAACTCAGGAGTCTCACACATTTTTTTTCCAATTGAGATGTTGTTATTCAAATAAAAGTTTGACCTTTTTGCAGACGCTTTCATGCAAAGCAACTTACAAAAATCCCAATTATTAGTTGGGGTCAGAACACAGGATTACATACAGCTGCCCAGGAGCAATAAAGGCTAAGGGTCTTTTTTAAGGACCCACATTGGTAACTTTATTGGACATGGGATTTGAACCCACAGCCCTTAGATTGCTATCCCAACACCCTAACCACTGAGCTACCACACCCATGTTTAAACAGCAAATATTTAGCAACTTTTCTACAGAGACTAAATGCACAAAGCACAATGGTATATAATCTTTGTTACAGACCAAATAATCACCTTTACATTATACCCATAGGAGCTTTTTGTATTACATTTTATTTTTAAACAAATCTAAAACATATGATGGAGGACTAATTACCAAACACTAGTTTTCTTTCATTTTTGCCCTTGCTGTACACTGTACAGTATTCCAGCTGACATACCAGTAAAGCACAGCATGACCATATCACTAACAAAGTGAAAGTCATTGTTTATTTTTGCCATTTTCTGCCAAATCATTTTAGTTGCCAAATATTCTGTGCATTCCTATAATAGTGTGTCGCGATGTGGGTTTTTACCCATACATGCAGAAAAGGGTTTGTGATGCAAGATACTCATAAAAATAGGAGACTGTCTATTATAATTGTTCCCACATCTATAGCTTATAACACAGTCAATCACTGTTAAATTCCATTAAATCAGTGGTTATTATATCAGGTATTTCCATTGGTTTTTTTTATTCTATGTTTATGTAGGCACACGACTGCGTTTTCACAAAGGGCCAAATATTGAGTGGCAGGATGTGGAGAATGTTGCTGAAACGGAGGATGAGTCTGACGATGAAGTGGGTTTGAGTTCAAGCCCCCTTAAGGTAATTATATCAGTTAATATTATCTACACAATGCTCCGTTTTCCTCTTTTTCATTTTAATACTTAATATTATTCTAGCAGTGGGCTCTGTGTCCCAGTTCTTCTTTTCATTAATCAGACCTGGTCAGCTGTGGCTGTTCAGCATTCAGACAGACCCGCTGCATCAATAAAACTCAAATCCAGGTCTCTGCAGTGGTGAGCTGTCACAATAGACTGCACCCAAGTGCCAAAAATTTGTATTCTAGCCCTGTAGTCTATCTAGAACCATCACAAAGTAAAAACAAAGGATTGAGGTGCATGAATAAAAATACAAGAATTTCAATATTCTCATAAAGAAATGAACAAATTCATTATGGAGTTAATAAATTGCAGTTGTTTACTTTAATTCACAAAAAATTAATTGCCAATTTACTTAAATTGGCATGAGTAAATGTTTTTTATTACACACTGGACAAATAGCATGAAATAAACACAGGTCAATTAACATAAGTTATTAATGAAGGAATATTAATGAATAAATGTTTGACAATATGAATTCATAAATAAATGAATGAGTACAAATTAATGTTCGTAATTTTCACTAAAGAGAATAGAAATGAATGAATCCATCTTATTTTTTTTAAATAATGACATTAATTTGAGTACTTAAGTAAATAAATATACAAATAAATTAAGATTTTCTGAATTTTGTACTGCAACTGACAGAGACAAGTGGTTTTATCTTGCAGAGATATGGAAGTGAGGGCTTGAAGCTTGTGGCTCTGGAGGAGACTGTGTCTTTTGGTCAGTCTGTTTTGAAATTAACATTTGACCCAGGTTCTCCAGAGGCTGGCCTTCTAACTGCTGAGTGCCAACTGGACCATCCATTTTATGTGAAAAATAAAGGTAACAAACTTAAAGCTTAACCCATATTGCTTTGTAAAGCTGCATGTGTGTGTACAGGTATATCTAATATTGTGAGAACAAAAACCAGTTTACACACATGCATTTAGGGATCACAAGATGTAAATCATTTACTTTTAAAGGGAAATCAAGTTGGGTAGTTATGGTTATAGTTAAACGTTAGGGTGGTAGAACTTATCGTTAAGGTTTGGGTAAGTCTTTATAAAATGAGTGAAAGCTTGTGTCTGTGTGTGGTAGGTTGGTCTTCCTTCTACCCGAGCCTTACTGTGGTGCAACACGGCATCCCCTGTTATGAAATGCAGACTGGAGATTTGTGTCTACCTCCAGGACACCGTGATGCCATCAATTGTGATGACTCGACTGTTTTCGACACATTCAGAAGGTAAGGTTGAAAAATTGTATCTAAATCAAATAAAAAAGTAAGAGAACTGTAACCTTAATGGTGATGAATGTGGTATCTGGTCTCTTTGCAGTTACGACTTCACCCCTCTGGACTCATCCGCAGTCTATTTGTTGAGTAGTATGGCACGTCAACGAAGAGCCTCTCAGTCCAGCGGGGGCACTGTAAGTCCTGATTGTGACAAACTGGAGGCTTCTGGCTCCTCCCATCAGTCTCCTTATAGCAAATCACAGCGCTCAATGGGGAGTGGAGCCACACCTACAAAGTGCAAACGGCCAATGAATGCCTTCATGCTTTTTGCTAAGAAGTATCGAGTGGAGTACACGCAAATGTATCCTGGAAAAGATAACAGGTTGGTGCAAAACCAATAATTGTTTTTACTATCCCTGACTATGCTGTGACATCTTCTTTCAGTGCTTACCTCAATGATTGTACTAGTAGTGAACATTGTGTCACCTGACAATAACAGTATATGTTTATATAAAATACATATTTTTTTTATTTCTATTGTTTCCTCATAAGGACATAATAATAAACATCTCGATCTTAAAAAGTTATAAAAAAGATAAACCAAATATTCTGATTAGTAGAGTTTTATGTTGAAGGTTTTTTGAGATAGGTCACCAGGTTTTTCCTCACCAAAAAATCCAGTTAGAGGGGCAATTAGTATTTCCAATTTACCCCTCAGCATATTTGTGGAATGTGAATTGAAACTGAAAGACACAGAAAAAAACCACTCAGGCACATGGAGGTCATGCAGAAGTGGAAATTAAATCTGAGACCTTCTTGCTGTAAAGTGGTAACGCTAACTTCTGCACCACTGTGCCTTTTGTTTCTCAGAAGTTAGTCTCAAAAGTCATTTCCTTTGTCAAATCATAGATTACATGCCTCACTTTTGGCATGTTCTTTGTTGATCAGGCACTGGGGAGGGAAATAATGGTTTGACTGTGGATAAGCCCACACTTTTTCTTATATCCTCATAAACACGTATGTAAAACCAATGTCTATTTGTCCTCAGAGCTATTAGTGTGATTCTGGGAGATAAATGGAAGAAAATGAAGAATGAGGAGAGGAGGATGTACACCATGGAGGCAAAAGCACTGGCAGAGGAACAGAAACGCCTTAATCCTGATTGTTGGAAACGAAAGAGAACCAACTCGGTAAAATTAAAATCTTTGTGAACGAATTAACAAATGACGGTTTTAGTCACTTATTTTGTGGGTTAATAATTTTTTCAATGTCTATTTTTACACTTTGCATCTAGTATCAATCCTTAGTTACCCATTTTAACAAGTTAAATAAGCTTATAGTTTTGTTGGAGTGGTAAATGACTATTTTACCTCGACTGTGAGCACAAGCCAACTAGTTTCAATTAAATTGGTCTGACACACAGTGTGGACGTACAACACATGCCTTACACTCTATTATCAGGACAAACGTTAAGCCAGAATAAATATAAACGGTTAAAGTTTGGCAAGGATTTAAATATTATTTAACAATTGTTAAATAACGTGCAATCATGCAGTGCATCATCAGGACATGAAGAGCCATGATTCTGGAAGTAAGAATGAACTTCACTCTAAAAGAACTTTAAATTCCTTGTGCAGTGATGAAAAAAACAATGAGGTGAAAAAAAAAAATTGAATACATTGACTTTTCACATTTTATAATGACAGTAGCGCTTAACATGCAGAGTGACACAATGTCTAAAAGTCTTTAAACCCTAATAAAGAAAATGAAGTTTTATATACCAAACATTTTTTTTGCTATGTATGTTAGTTATGTGTCTGCACGTGATGGAGATTACAAAAAGGGTTTCAAATAAATTCAGCGTTTTTTTTTTTTTTTTTCTCCTTCTTCTTTCTCCTGTTCTCAGGGTTCTCAGCAGACCTAAAGATGATAAGCGGAGACATGAAACTGGACTGAGCGAGACCGATGCCACCTATCCTGCCCATCCTCCTGAATAGAGTGATAAGACAACTGTGATGCAAAATGCTTAAAAGTAATTACAGTGAAACAATATAAAATATATGTAAACTTTATAAAACCTAATTTAGTAAACTAACAGTGCTTATATATTTCTTATGCTTTCAAAGATGATAAAAATGCCTTATTCTTCCAAAGTAAGAAACCGCTCACTTGTACTTTCAGGTAATTTTGTATTTTAAGGCTTGAAAGGTGAGACCCTGTGGTGCTATTTTAGTGAGAGTAAATGAGCAGTATATATAAAATCAAATCTATTTTTTAAATGTAAAAAGGGGAATTTTCAGATGTTACCTAGCCTGTTTGCAGCTACTTGCGAGCATATATTGCACATACTCTTTGTATTGAAAACGGACAGATGCCCGTGGTCTGGGATAGGCTGTACTGTAGACACCAGCCTAGACCACGACGTGTGGGTGTGTTTGAGTGCATGAGCGCATGGAAGGTTGTACACCAAGCAACTGGCCATTTTACAATAAAACCCGACTTTTGCACTCACACGTACACAAACATACAGATACATCCTCTCACATACAGCACTTCAGGGCCATGCCTTCACTGTAAGTGTTTTGTTCTTTGCACTTTAAACACATGCATAACCTTATACCATCAGTAAATGTATACAAACTGAATATTGTGTATAAAATTCTATGTATATGTATCTTACTGAGATAATATTTGACACAATCATGGCCAAACTGTATAGGTTCCATTGTTGCTTTGCAGGGATGCCATTACATTTAAGATAAAACCTTGTTGATAATGTACAGGTCCAAGTTTCCATCCATTACTTGCACAAATTATTCCTGTATCATATTATAAATAAACCTTTAAATACTCTTCACATTGACTCGTTTGGTGTTATTATTTAGAAAACCAACTATATTCAGCGTAATTAATACATTCTTGCAAACACTGTTTGCATATAGGCATGTCGGTACACTTCGGTTTTTAAAATAATGTCATTTATAGCAGCGGTAGGCCATGCATTTTACACCTGGGCCTTCAGTAATGATCCATCTGACCTTATTTACCTGTCAATAACTTTTTATGACTATTAAAACATCCAAGTATGCAGAAATGTTGTATAAATAGCTGCTGTATCACAGGTAGAGAAGTCATTGTGAAGGCTGTGGTAGAAGAAGGAGGAAGGTTATGGGAAAGACACCTTTTTAATTAAAATATATTTTTAAAGCCTTTACATATAAGCGTGTAAAATCCTGTCTCCACTCCTTATCCGTACCCACCTCTGCTGCAATTGTGTACCCAAACATAAAAATCACTAACAAAAACCTCATAAAGTTGCATTATTATAACACCACACATCCTGATTAAATCCTGTGTTTTTGTACACAAAATCCATCCTCTTTTTTTCTTAAAAAGAGTGTAATTAGTTCCATTAAAAAGTCATTTTCTATTGCCATCAAAGCCCAAGCTTAAAGTCGAGTTGTAGTTCTGCAATAAGTTTTAATTGGCTGAAAATATCTACTCATCAAAACTACTCTCCAATCAGAGGGCGTGAATACGCTGATGTAGCTTGGGCCTTTAAAAAGTCGTTGAAGGTCATGACAGCCTGCCACTGATTTACAGTTACTTTATAATTATTCGATTACGCATATATTTTGAATTTAAACAAACCTAATAACAACATTGTTAACTTAATATTAAATACTGATATTCAATATTTGTTTTTGTTGTTTTATTCCTCTTAAAATTTGTATACTCACATAATGATTAAAGTCTGTCATTTTTTTTATTGTAAAATAAGTAAATATTTGAATGTAACATTAGTCAGGACTCATGGTCGCTAGAATGATATTTAAGGCAGATTTTATTCAATATTGCTTCTTAAAAGTGTTGTCCGTATATTTTGATCAAAATGTATTATATTAATATATTAAACTCTCCTTTTTGCTTCGATAATGAATATTAGTTGTACTTAATATACATGGAGTTCTGAGGTGTAATTCAGAATTCATTGTTCCATGAAAAAGGGCAAGCCATTATGGCATCTAAAAAACACCCAAACCATAATACTACCATCATGTTTTACAGATGGAAGATTGTGTTAATAAAAATCTAGGTTAAAATTATTGCAAAGAGACACGCAATTATCAGTTACAGGTAACAATAGATGTAAATAAAATAAAAAAATCGAGATATTTAAATTGATATATCTAAATATCATATGTATTTTGCCTCCACATTTAACCCATCCATGCAGTGGAACACATGTACAGTATATACTCTGGTGATGTAAGCCCATGCGTCCAGTGTGGTGAACACCCCTGTATATGGCTCCCGGGGAGCAATTGGGGTTAGGTGCCTTTCTCAAGGGCACATCAGCCGTAGTACTCGGTGGGACCAGGAATTGAAATAGGGGCCCTCATGTTGAAATACTGGTTCCTTGACCCCTACCCTGCCCTAAAACAAATTAGAAAGAACCAAATATACTGCAAACATTGCAGGGTTTTGTCATCAATAAGCTCTGTTTTTTAAGAATATAGAACTAGCCACAGCTTTTATCTGACACCATTTCAAGTATTAGCTTATTATAATTAAATAGTACAAGCTGTAACAAAATTCATTAAATTGATTTTCATTTAATCTGATTTTCCTATGTAATGCTAGTACATTTGATTAAAAGTGTTTCATAACTGTTCTCGCAGGTGATGTCAGTGTCGTTTGTTCTCAGATTTAGAGAGAGTACAGGATCTGTCACATGTATTTTCATGGTGGCTGTTTCCACAGAAACTTCCTTACATCAAAACATGAGAGAATCTAATAAAGACCGGAGCACTCTAGAGAACCATGGGCCTTCTGTTCGGTTAGGAATTCTTTGAAGACTTAAATTAAATTTGAATTAAATTTATATTCACAGTACACCTTTCTCTAAAGAACAAATGTGGACCGACTAATACACAACTTAATAATGACCTGAGAATATAATAAAAATAGCAGACCTTTTAACATAACATCAGCTTCTTGTTATTATTATTATTATTATTTTTGCTTTCTACATCTTTTTTTTTTTTTTGCTTTAACCACCTTAGACAAATCAAAAAGGCAAACAATAAGAATGTACTGTTTGGTAAAACTATGTTTTACCATGACCAAACGCTTTAAGGTTCTAATAATAGGGTCATTTTGCTTTTATGAATCAAATGTTCATGCTTTCACTGATGTGCTATTCTGTCGGCGGCCTCCAGGGGGCTCTATAACAACACATTTGCTAAATGAAGCACCAATCCAGTGACTAAATAGGACTCATTATTTTAATTTTGATAAAAAAAACATTTCAAGTTCCCCAGTAAGATGATGATGAGAAGTTTGTGAGATATACTTTTTCTGTAATTCTACATGCACCAAATATGCCCTGAAATTTCCTGAGATTTTTCTATATTTCAAAGCACAAGTCTTTTTATTTTTAATACCCTTATTCATCAGTAGATAATCCAATGTTACATCATCACATAATGTGTGAGAACTGTATATCATTTCACAAAAGAAAATATTTTTGTTATGACTTGTGCAGCATTAAGTGCAACCAACTCTACATTGATACTACCATGCAGAAGTGACTCAAATTTGACATTTTGTGATCCTGAACTGTTTTTATTGTTTTGTGAACAGGACAAATCTGATGTTTCCCTCAATGAGATCCATATCTGTTATGAGACTTAAAGAATAATGATCAAACTGAATACATATAGAACTTTTTTTTGCCTTTTTACTATGAGCCTGCACAGTCAGAACAAAGAATCAACAACTTGTATTCACACACGTCTGAGAATATTTGCTGCATATCTGTTTTTTTGTTTTGTTTTTTTGACCTGATCTGATTCATCCGACAGATTGTGTACTTTAGAATAAAATGCACTACATACTAGCACATCCATTTAGCTGGTTTGTCTATGTAGTTTGTTATGACACAACTGCTTTGTGATAAAATACCCTCACTCCTCTAAGACAACAAATTCAAGGTTTGGAACATGCCAGTCAGGTCAAATACAGAGGTTGGATAAGGAGGTCAGACACAATTATATCGAAGCAAACTTGAATAACAACAAAGAGGTAATTTAATGTATTTACTTCACCCACTAGTATGAATTTAGAGAGAACTCACTTTTAAAAAATGGTTTCAAGTGTGTTTAACTTTTTGTCATCCTGGGGATGCTTTTTAATATTTGTTTGAACAGATTTTCCACAGTTTTTTAACAGCAAACTGTAATTTATCGCTGTTATTCACATTCACACCCACCAGAAAATAAGGACCTTGTTGAAGACAAGGACTCACAAACTACTAATTGAGGGTTAGACAGAACCAAAGCTAAATTTCATCGATCAATGTGATTAACAAATTAAGTGGCTTATAATTGATCAAGGACAAGCAATCACACTCTGGGCTTTTCCTGCTCTTGTTGTGACATTGCTGGCTAAATGGATGTTGTATGAGTTATGCCTTTTATTGCATAAAGTGTAATTAATGAAAACATTAAGCTTTTAGGTCTCAAAAGACTCAGTAGTTGTTGCTTTTCTACAGACAATTACAAAGCAGTATCAAAAGATCAGTCAGTAAAAAGGCGTGGTCAGCCAATCGGCAAACAACGCAAAGTAGAACCAGCAAAAAAGTCCGAAAAGTCAAATAATCTCACAAACTCACCCACACTAACACACACGACCAAAATATTTCAAACAATAACAAGTCTGATGTACAAAGACAAAATACAACACAAGTTACAAAAATTGCGCAGTGAGAACCATACCAAAGTAACCAGTGTGGGCCTTTAATCAAGGCCTATAACTCTCTTGAATTGCTGTATTTGTACCTTGAATAAAACTGTTTTCAATAAATTTAAGGCAACATTTGAATGTCCATCAAGCTTTATTAAAACAATGGGTTTGATTACAGTAGCACTCTGATCTGTCTTAATTTGATATGCTAAAAATAAAAAAATATTATTAATGATATTTTAACACTGTAGT
>JAOUQT010000009.1:5932316-5942450 GCA_025769995.1 Xyliphius kryptos | reverse complement strand
TGCAATGTGCAATTAATGAAGATTGGCCACCAGGCTTGTCCAATTTAGCCATAAAACCTCCCACACTAAAATGACAGTTGTTTAAGTTTCATTGTCTGATCCCTGTATATAAGTGGTTTATGTGCGAGCAAATCTTTGTATAAAACATAAGGGAATGGAATGAAATGGTCTATAATTGTGCAATGATTTGTTTAAATTTGGTATAAAGCGACAGAGCAGAGAGTTTAGCAGTCTTACAGTCTCTGTAAAAAAACTCTTCCCAAACCTGATAGTGAGGGACAAGGGGCTCCTTTATGTCCTTCATTTATCTGACCCTGTTGAGCCTGCATTATCATATCTGGAATGGAAAACCACTAATAAATCCACAATGCTACCATTCTGCCATATTGTCATATTTGTCAACGTCAAAATACACATTGTGATATAGTATTTCAAACCGATTTACCTTTTTGTTGTGATACTCTATATAATGGCCACCAGAGGGCTTTATAACAACATGTTTACTAAAGACACTTGCCGAGTATCCTAAATGAAAGTACTGCACCATTAGGTTTTAGTATTCTGAATCTATAAAGCAAGAATTATGTTATAATTTGACATTAAGAATCAGTGAGCTGTTTATATATTTTCCCCAAACTCTATCCTATAGGCTCTGATATTTCCATTTACAATGTAGTGTTTCCACAGTCTAATACACCTGATTCAGCATTTAAGATAGGTCTCGATCCCAAAATAAAAGGAAAATAGTATGATTGAAATGAATTTGTTGGATTGTGCTTATTTAGGATTGAGGTTTTGGGCAATAACAGCAATAAGGGATGTGCACTCGGGTGTACAATCATATTTATGGAGAGTTTGACAATACACAGTAGAATGAAACTCACAGACGGTCTTGTGAATTTTGTTATTGGAAAAATTCATAGTGCAAAGATAGAGGCCGACAGAGGGATACACAGCCAGAAAGAAAGAAAGAAAGAAATAAAGAAAAATAAGGAGAGAAATGTCATCATATTGTATTACGTTTGAAAATGGTTGGCTGCATTCCCTTAAGCTGAACACCTCATTAAAAGATCTTAGCTGGGATTTAAGGTGTGACTGACAAGACAAAGACATTTTAGTTTCACAATGCAAGTAATTCAGATATACAAAAACATTTATACCATGGCTTTCGCTGCTAAAGTATGTAACTTTAACTGAATTCTAATAAATCCACATCAACAATGCAAGATTTTAACAAATTTACAATTTGGACCCCTTGTTACTGCATGATTAAAAGAGTAGATCATTGAACTTTTAAGCAAGTTTCCTACTTATGCGGCTATAGCATAGCCAGCCTGAAAGTTAAAAACAGACAATAGCTGCATCTGGCTTGAATATCATGTGGACTGCATACCGCATTCTCAGCTGGCAGATTTAAGGATCTGATTCAAATCTAAAACAAACATCATAGTCTTTTTTCACAATCATATGACAATGCATATAGCAAGAAGCTTACAAAGCAATATTAGTCACTTTCTTAGTGAATCACTATACATAGCTTAACATTTATGATTCAGCAGCCGAGATTGCAAATGCACAGACTAATGCCTCTAACAGAGGCTAGAATCAAGCTCCTTTATGGTTGCTCACATTGAAGCAACATAAAGATGCTCTGTCTACTAGCATATAAAAAGTTTTGTACATCCCAATGACCTAGTTATTGAACTGCAACGTTTAACTACAGCCTCAGCGACGGCTGAAAATGGGTTTGGGTCAGACATTTAGAGCATCGCTGTTGGCACTAACTAGCTGTGGGAGCCAGTTTTGAAATGACAGTTGCCCTTGTGATTAGTGGCACACAACCAACCACCCAGATTGTGTATTTTTACACAGCATTGGCCGTTTTATTTCTGTATAAAAGGCTAGAGGCTAAAAATGAAGCTGTTGTGAGCAGATATGAAGCTTTACTGACTGACAAGAGTATATTACCTCACACTTATAACAATACAGTTAGTAGAGGGAGGCACAAGAAAAGTATGATGATGGACGGAGTAAGTATGATTGATGCTGAAAGACAGGGGCACCACTAGGTATTTTTCTGCCCCATGAAGGGATATAACTCTGTGTCCCACCTGCCCAGGATATGACTAGACAGCGCTGCAGACAGCCCTCACAATGATTGCTTCTACTGGCATCTTTCACCTCTGCCTCCACTTTTACCCTTCTGAGAAAGCTGTATCAGTTGAATAGCCTTATTCTAGTTCTGAAGGCTCTATTTAGATAAACACATTGAATACGTGGTTACTGTCAAAAGTAGCTAGCAACGTACATAGCATAAAAAGTTCCGTACATACAGCATGTCATGTAATATGCCTTCATTACCTCACAATGGTTGGCTGCACAGATTAGTCAGCTTTCTACAGTGTTTTCTCTCTTGTGTTGTAGCAGTCTAACTCCTGATAACAACATACTGTAACAACATAAACATTTCTAATAGTGTTAGAAATAGTGTTAGTGACAGCAGCAGAAAATCATGGCTACCTAACCCTAGCATGGCTTGTCATTAGCAAAATCAGTTATGTTTATGTTCTAGAGATTGCTAAATAGACAGTCATCACTGGCATCCTGTTGCTGAACAACCGAATCAGCACAAAACCAGTAAAAACCTTAATAATATTAAACAATAAAAAAAATCCCACTGCAATTAGGACAACTGAAAATAATCAAAAACAGTGCTGTTCACCTCCTGGAAGTACTACATGATAGAGATGAGAAGGAAAATCTGCATCTGACCTGGAAATGGGAAGAGGTAGGTATCAGCTAGCTGCTAAAACTAATATAATATATGAAAAAACTAATGTTAGACTCTGGGCTACGTAGAGCTATTTTCCACAACCATCACAGACTACACCCACCATTCCCTTAAAAAAACGTTGTGACGTATTGTCATCCTTTACTTTCACATATATTTTTCATCCTTGTTGTTTTTGATGGCCAGATTTTTCTTTAAACAGCACCATTATCCTCTCCTTCTGATTCGCAGCAGCGCCCACAGCATGCAACTCTTTAGTTCACACCTGATTACAGGGTGGACTGAACCAGTTCATGCAAATGCAAACCGGACTTTTTTGGATTATAAATACTTTGTAATTATTTTTACATATTTAACAAACACATATTTCTATAATAAAATGAGGTTCATATTCAAAAAACAATATCAACTGTTGTAATGTTGTACATGTTTGGGACATGTAGCAAACACCACTGACTGGAAGTGTGCACACATCTGTTAATTAAATTAGTATTGTGAATCAGAAACTTACATTTATAAGTTACACAAAGATAAATTAGTTTGAAATAAGTTTGAGCTGAAACTGTTTAAATTATTTTATTTTATGTACAAACCTCCTACAATATTTCTTTAAATGCAGGGAGGGATTTCTCTATGGGGATAAATGAAATATCAGCTATTATTAATTGTTTTATTTGCAGGTAGATGGCTTTGACATTTTGGAAAAACATCAGTCTGGATGTCCTTTGGTGTTTGGCTATTATATCTGTTATATCTGTATTTCTATGTAAAGTACATTTAGAAGAAGATCAAAATTCATAAAGGAAGCTGTGATAGACAACTTTAGGGTTTTTTTATATTATTTATTTCTCTTTTATAGATTCACTTTGTCATTCCACTTAATATTCAATAAAGACTGTGTTTTAAGTGAGGTTTATGTACTAATTTGGGTTCTAAGCTAAAAAATATAAATCTGTTCAGTCACACCCAGAATAATATAAATATATATGCTCTAATAGCAATGAAATATAGCTTAATTTCTGCCTACTGCTTCCTACATATTCATGAGTATTATATAACCTCAGAATCAAACATTAAGTATCTTCAGCAGCATGTGAAGCCTGTCGTTCGTCAGTGTTAGTGTCTGGCTGTGTCAGTGACTGTCTCATGTTTATGCATGGTCGGGGTCCTGGAGCGAACTGGTACTGAGGAATCATACCCACTATTGTTCCCCCATCTATCCCTAATGCACAAAACCAATCTTTTCCAATCCTCAAAGCCTCTGAGCTCTCTCGAATGAGCAACGTTGCCTGAATAACATTCAGAAAAAGCACAATGCTGAAATTCCGTCTATTGTAGTGTGATTGTTACCAGCAGACTGTAAAAGCATGCAACAAAATTAACAAGCCTCAGGGAATTATCTGAAGCTAAAATGAAACAAACTGGTACTGCACCATGAACAATATTGATTGACCTTTAAAATCATGTCAGTGTTTCAGTGGACTGAGGATGTGATTTCATGTGCTCAGCACTAATCCCTTACTATAGCTACTTCTTTAGAGCACTTAAATACAAGTTAGCCTTATTGATAGTCTTTTCAGAGACTCGATTAGCTTCCATTGTGTGCTAGATCTTGTGAGAAGAGCAATTTGTGGAGCAAATGAATAATGAAATGAACAATTATGGGCGGAGGAGAGATAGAGTTTGGGAGAGAGAGAAATGTCAGCAGGTGCATCCACCTAATCAGAGCCTGCATCTGCACGAAAACTCCTTCGTTAGGAACAATTAGGCTGCAGTAATAGAGAAAGAGAGAAAGAGAGCAAACAGACAGACGCTGTGTCCTGCTTAGTAATGATGTGTGTGATGTTTATTTGAAATAGCACAATTTTGCAATTATTCTGTCCTTTGCACTTGCAGTTAGAATGTGTCAGGGATTCATTTAGCATTATATTTGTGTTTTAGCCCTCCATTTTCTTCTCCTGCTGTCATGTCAGTATGTCTAGACTCACTTTTCTCTCAACAACAATATTTTTTACAACATTTGCTCAACAGTGATAGTCAATGGGTGTCAATGGATGTGGAAGATTCGGAAATAATGCACAGCAGGGAGAGATGAGGAGAATGTACAAGTTAAATGTGAAAAAGAGAAGGTAGATATCTCCAAAACCACAGCACTAGAACAGTTGGAGACAAATATCTAACTTGACTATCCATGTCAACTATCAGCCTATACGCCTATATCACTATGTTAGGTTTCACAATGGTCGCTGTGGGGAGTCAGTTTTATTTAATGTCTTCTGACTCTTGTTTCTTGTAACAGCCACGCTCCCGATAATCCAGTCTGCATCATAATTCTGTCCATCCTACATATTCTTGAGCTTCAATGTCTTCTGACTCAATCCACAAGTCCTGTCTAGGCTGTCATACAATATATCATACAACATCATTGCTTTGCTATGGTAGGCTCCACAGAATTGCTTTGTGGAATAGGGTTACAGTGATTGAGCATCCACATCTCTTGTCAGCTGTTTTATCCCCTAGGAGTCAAACTCCAATTAGGAAACGCTCCTGTTTTTTCCAGCAGTGCGCATTCTGCCTAATGAGCAATACAGGCTGCTATGTTTCATATCCATATGTCACTACAGACCAGACCATCAGTCGTAGCCTGTGATAGAGCTTATTTATTTGTTTTGTCCATATCTTTGTCAATTTAACTATCACACCATGACCGTTTCCATTCTTGACATCATTTCACTGGTATAGTCTACGTTTCTATACATATTTGTTCATATATTTGTATTTGTATCTATATTCTAAAAAAATCACTGCATACATAAGGTTCATTGAATAAAACTAATTAGGTCTCTGATTTTTAGGCATGTCTCTATAGCTATATACGGGGCAGTCGTAGGCTTGTGGTTAAGGAACCAGCCTTGCAAACAGAAGGTCCCTGTTTTGATTCCAAGTACTGACAAGTCATGGCTGAAGTGCCCTCGAGCAAGGCACATAAGACCCAGTTGCTCCCCGGGCACTGTGCTGGCTGCTCACTGCTCCGGGCACGTGTGCTCACTTCACCAGTGTGTGTTTATATGTGTGTTTCACGGCACGGATGGGTTACATGCAGAGGACCAATTCCGCTGTGTGCAAGCATAGTGGCAAAATGTATCACTTTTACTTTCCTAGTATAATGTCCCGTACAATGGGTATTGACATAGAATAATAAACTAAACAGCCCTTCTGTTATTCCACAATAAGTATGAATCACTTATAGCAATTATTATATTTATTGCTATAAAAAGCTAGTTTTAAAAACTTCTTCCAAGGACTTACAAAAAAACATACCATCGACAAGGAGAACCATGTAATCACTTTCCTGGAGCTACTTGTTTAAGGTTTATGCAGTGTGACCTGTATAATAGGTTTAGGAAGTGTGCAAACAGTGGGCACGTCTGAAAGCCACGTTAGAAATTTATTCGGTGTGACCTCAGACACTGCTCCTGTTGAATTCACAATGATGCCCGGGTTAGATTTCATACAGAGATATTCTTAGGAAGACGTAATACTTGTGAGCTGAGACCATATGTGCATACACATCGTATACTCAACTAAACTGGGTGTTTATTGGTTTTACATTGTGTTTTTATTAAAGCCGACTATACACAGTGATCCAGAGGACACAACTGAATTAAGAAATGTTTACATATCAATGTCTAAACTTGTTTTTACTTATCTCTGGAAAAGAGAGAGAGTTATTTGCTGGTGAACAACAAAAAGAACATATTTTAACAAAAAAGTGTATAATAATTGAGGAAATAGTTGGGACCCTACCCCGATCACTAGTCTTACCCCCTGTGGTACGAACAGGTTCAGTAAGACACCTATTGTAGCCATCGATCAGTCTATGACATCAAGGAATGTTTGAGAAGACTTTGTTCAGCTGTGAGATGTTTTTAGGGGTTTCTTTCATGTAAAGCCAGTTTCAGATCGCCCAGATCCATTCCAGGATTCACCATTTCTTAGTTTTCAGAAAGTCCATAGTGGATTTATTTGTATGTTTTGGGTAATTATCATGTTGTAGAGTCCAGTTTTATTTTTTTTTACAGATGTTCTCACATGTTCCTCCAAGCACCTTCTGATACACATTAGAATTCATCGTGGAATCTATGACAGAAAGCTGGCCATGTCCTGCTGCAGCACAGTATCCCCAAACAGTCATATTTCCTCCTCCATGTTTCACAGTTGGTTTATGTTCTTTTCATAGAATTCTGTTTTTGGTTTACACCAAACATGCCTTCTGTTAAAGTCATTTAAACTCATTCGTCCAAAGACCATTTTATCAGATGTCCTGGCTTTGTCAACATTCCCTCTGGCAAACCTCAGTCTAGCTTTCATATTTCTAATAGAGAGCAAAGGTTTCCTCCTTGCACACCTCCCATGAAAGATCACTTCTGCAGTCTCTTACTGAATGTAGAGGCATGCACTTTCACAAAAAACAGTAGCAAGAGCCTGCTCTTGGTCCCACGATGACAGTTTTGGGCGGTGGTATTCAATAGGCGGATTCCAGTCCGGATGCCTACCCAGACAAAGTTCAGTTTGGACTGACACTCAAATCGTTTTTTTTTCACTCAAATTGCGTGCCCCCTTAAGTACTACTCGTGCTCACTAACATTTTATTGTTTACTCACTGTGCGGTGTGTTTGTAACCACGCTCCTCCCCCATCATTCTTGCTCCACTTAGTAAAGATGCACAGATGCCACTACACATCTTGACTAATCATGATTTAGCAGAAAATAACAATCAGGAGCCGGCTCCCATTGTTCATTTCAAAGAGTCGGTTCATCAGTCGCGAGTTAAAATCATCATCAATCCTAGACAAGCTTATTGAGAATTTTCAGATTCACAAGTTTTACTGTGTATTGAAAAAACTTTTCTTGTCAAAAATGCTGCTGAATTTTTAACTGAAGCCCATGGGCTGATGCTGCTTTCCTGCAAACAAAGCTTATTGATCTTCAAGAAAACCTTGCACTGCAGGAGGCCCATTGTGACCCTGTCACCTTCTGGACAATGATAATTACTGCAGCAGATTGTCCTGTCTTGCAGAAGATAGCTACTTCTGACCATATTTCCTTCAACATACTCTTTTGAATCTGCATTTTTAACTATGAATATGGTGAGGAGCTCAGACCTCAGCAGACTCAATGACAAACACTTCCAGCAGTGCCTCAGTCACAGTGGCCCTCACACATTTTTACGTCAAAATTAGTGTCACTCTTCACACTAACTGAACTTTCACATAACTTTATGTATATAATTTAAGGGGTATGGAAAGTTATCAGATTTTTTTTGTTGTTGTCCAGGAGTTTTTGTTCTGGACCTTTCAGTTTTATATTTGAATACTCCTGGTTTAGGGTTTTGGAGACTTTATTTAGGATCATCCTTGTAAGGCCAGATCTAGGCATGTTGTCGGTAGTTTTGAATGCCCTAATAGTTTATGACTATTTTCCAGAGTTGAATGCTTAATTTCAAATTCTTCAATCTCACCATGGTATTCATACTCACATCAACAAAGTCTGTGGTTTAAATACTTCAAAATACTGCGTAATGGCGTTATGATCCTGTGAAACACCTGTGTGTGATATTAGCCATTTTAAGTAGAAATTAATGTGGGTTGTGTCCAATTTGTTTCTCACTATAAATTCTTTTTTTTACTTTTACTAATTCCATTTTAGAGAAAGTTTTAAAAATAATTTTGCCAGTTTTAATTATTAGGTGCTGTTTATTACTTGAAATAAACATTGAAATAAATATATTTCTGATATTTGATAACTTATATTGATATTTTATTTCAACGTGTCCAAATGTGGAACATATGTGTATATGTTAAAAGTGATGCTACCTACAAAATGTACGAGACCCAAAAAATAGCCCCAAGTGTAATAATGTGTGGCGTTCATTTTCTAAACATAAATCACTTTAACCACAAGATCTCCGGCTTAACATACAACTGTGCCTGCAAGGTGCAACAATACAAACAATTTTAAACTCTCATGCTACTGTATATTTTACAAACAATATTACTTTATTTCTTTTTCTATGGATGCACCAATTCCAGAATCCACTATCTTCCGGATACTGTGCCCATGCATTTGTACTCGTGAAACTACATCAGTGATATGGCACCAGACACCACTTGACAGAAACGTAATATACTCCTTGTTAATTTGGCAGACAGTTGGTAACTGTTGTTACTATTCCTGAATTTTACTACGTTGTTTCTGATGGTAGTAAGAAAATCTCAGATCTAAAATCTCTGGTGTGTGCTCATAGAGAAGCTCCAGGCTCAGAGAGAACGTGTTAGCTTCTGTGTGCTCTGGGTTAATATCCAACTGTTAGATCTGTCTATGTACTGAATAAAAAAAAAGACTTGGAATTCAATTTTTGTCATTACGCTGGTAAAATAAACATAAGCAATAAGATTTAAAAATAAAAAAAATGATATGCCTTTACAGACACATTAAAATAAACACAGTGCAGGGGCAAGCACAACCCCTTATTCGAACAACTATGAGCAATGTCAGCCATTTTGGAAATTTTTTGGAAAAAACCCTAGTGACAAAAGCAAACTGCAAGCTGTGATCGCCCAATCTACCTAAAAGAGAATTGAAAAATAGTTCATTTAATACAATTAATTCAATTTTCTCATTAATACAATTTTGTAAAACATTTGAATAATAAACACAGAGCAGATTTCATGGAATTACTAATGCTACTGAAAGAGCTGGTATGATATCATACACATAACTACTTGTACATCGGCTGACAAAAGTATCGGTGCACCCATATATTTTTATATAATCATATACAGGGTAGGCAATTTATATGGATACATACAGGGTGGGCCATTTATATGGATACATACAGATACGTAATCCACGTACAAACAGGGCTGAACCAGAGCAAATGTATTAGGTAGAAATGTCTCATATACTGCCAGCTGAGTATATAAACATGAGTGGATGTACCAGGGTGTGGTGGCAGTTAGTATGCCCATTGCCCATTACTATAGCAATTATAAGTCCAATATGAAATATGTAGAAATTATGCATGTCACTCACATAATATAGAAATGACCTTGGAATACTAAATGAAGGCAAAAATTGTAGGGGGGTAATAATATGTTATACACTAGCAGCCATTTATATCTTGTCATGCCAGTAGTGCAACCATCTGAAGGCATCTTGATTTGCTTTAAGTAGGTCGTGGTTGGTGACGTTAGGACCCAGATCAGACAGCAAGTCTTTGTGATGTATCAAGAGCCACTTTGGGGTGTTTTGGAGGAGCAAGTCAGGAAACGTTTTTCTCC
>JAOUQT010000009.1:5917299-5932216 GCA_025769995.1 Xyliphius kryptos | reverse complement strand
TTTTGCTCAAAATATTGCAATGCGCACAACATTATGGGTGACATACCAGAGTTCAAAAGAGGACAAATTGTTGGTGCGCGTATATACTTTCATTCATTTTCACCTATTATTTCATACCTATTTATTATGCTTAGTCAGGGGTGCAGGGAACCTGGTGTCCAGGTAGCAGCAATTGTTAGACACACACAAACAAAAACAATTTAGAGGTACCAATTAGCAAGAAGCACCTGGAGCAAACCTGGATGCGTGCAGAACATGCAAACTACACAGAAAGCACGCAGGATTTCCCATACTATGCTGCCCCTAATGTATATACAGTCTAACACAAAATATAAGAGTATAATTTTGTAGTCACAATTTCTCAAATGCGTTTGCTGTTATAATGCAACCATCCACTTTTTAGATTATTTTTGTATTCTTGATATCTATCCTTCTGTGTAAAACCTGTTTGCTGTCGATCGCCACCTTCAGTGCAGCACAGGTAATAGCTGCCTTAGTTGCGTTATCAATTTGTGAGATCGTAACTAATAAATGTGTTATATAGTTACATAAATTATCTAGACTATGGAAAGTAAGGTGATGTAATAAAAGCTACAAACATAATAATAGTGACATACAGAGTGAAAGCAACAAACTTAAAGTCACTAAACCTATCAACACACTCTCTAAGACTGACTGGTTTGTCACAGTGCTTGCCCAGATTTTCACTTGATAGACTTGATAGACAGTGTGGTTCAGACTTGTGGTTCTACCACCCCTGCCCCTGTGGCCACACCCCTGAATCTATAGGGTTTGTGATTCCATATGAGACTCATCTCTCGCATCACATCGTCTTGCTTTATTTGAACCAAAAATATGCCAATTCTAAGTTTGTGTCTAAAAATTATTTAAATTATTGTAATCATTCAGAAATTACATTTATAGTAAAGAATAGCAGTCTATTAATACAAATACTAGTAATTCCACTTAATATTCTTTGATTTTATTATTATTTTCTTTTTACTGTTTGTGATGGTAGCCATGGTTCTGCCTCCGCTGCCGGCATGTCCCTGGTGTCATTGTCAGAGATCCACATACTTTTGGCATAATTTACTTCACAGGACATGGTGTATGCATTAGTTCATTTTTTTCAATTACACAATATACACTGTTGTTAATTTTAGGCTCAAATAGTAAATTTGAAAGCACTGAAACACAGAGGTTTTAATTTACAAATAATCTTTCATGTATGTTTTAGCTTCCTATAGCATTGACAATATACAGTACTTCCTCACTGCAATATCTCTGATATTATGCAGCAATAATTGCTGCAAGGCTGCTGTAAATCAGCTACACTTAATCCGGTTTAGCATTAACAATTTCCACAAATGACATAAACACAGCAAGGCAAGGAGTTTATATACCCACACTCATGCCTCCAGTTTATCATGCAGATGTGGCTCAGTGTATGTATACATTTGCAGATTGATGTTGCACCCTCAGCATCATTTCACTGGCTCTATACAAACCTGCTGGCAGAATGAATCACTGAGATGCTGCTACAGGCCATGGAGAAACATGCATTTGAAAAACATGCTCTGACAGGGATGCACCAAGAATACACTATTGCATAACACATGAATATCATATCCACACTTATGTAGAGGTCAACAACAAAATATCCTGTTTTTATAAATGTATTATACAGTTGCATTACGTTTATTATTAAGCCCAGACGCGAAGCAGTAATGTTTCTTTCTATAGAGAATCCCCTCAAATACACAGTATGTCTGCTCAAGGAGACGGACAAATTCTACACAGTTGTTTGCCCTTTGTGGACAAACATATACACAGGGTTGTGCTTGTCTTGGAGGAGCAGCTAGAATAAACATGGCTTCTCCTGTTGCCGTCTGCTTCGCTTCACAAACACTCCTGGACTCCATGTTCAGAATACTAATGGCGCCCTGACACTCTTGAACAGTAAAGGGCAACACAGTATTAATCACAGCACCGGCACCTTCCCCACAATGGCCTACACTGCAGCACATCACCTCCTACTAGCACGGAAAGATGCGCCTGTCATTCTCTGTGTTTAAGGGCATACATCATGATGACCTCACAGAAAACAAAAACATAAAAATGGTTTGTAAGAACCAAATCAAAGATCAAATCAAAGTGGAATGAACACTCAGTTTGGTACCAGTTTATCTGCATCCAGGGATTTTTGTTAAAGATGTGAGCCTTTATTATTTATGTCAGCTTGATTATTCCCAGACATTTTGAGCTCCTCAGTCAGGATTCTGAGAATCTTACCAGAGTTGTGCAGTGAGCAAGTCCAATTGGAGGGATGTGCAATACATAGCATTAGGTAAGGCACAATATCTGTGTCCTCTAAAGTGGTCCTGTAATTATTTGATTACTGGTGTAAAAAAAAAAAGATTATTTGCAATTATTGTAAGGGTTACTGCCGAGGTTTCAGGCACAAGTAGAGTGAGCTTGGCTGGAACACAATTCCCCTGCAGCCATTGCTCTCCCAGAAGCCATTGCATTCATTCTAATCAAGCAACTACATGGGGTAGAAGCTATTTAATCAGTTGATACTGACCATGCTTTTGTCATGCATTTGTCTTGGTATTTGATATGTCACAAGGCACTTTATACAAGGAAAAAGATTGTGCAGGGTCAGCTTTTTTAGCAGGTTGGGCTTCTTTTGGGGTCAGCCTTGTCTTAATGGATAGAGGGCTGGGGTCCAAGAGATTGTCGGTTTGATCCTCACTCTAGGTAAGTCATGGCTGAAATGCCCTCAATGGGGGCAGCACATCTATCTGGGTGTTCACGCCTGGTTTGCTTAAATGTAGAGAATAATGTTTCTACGTGGATCAATAAAAGTAATAAAAAAATTTTTTTAATCAAATCAAAATTAAAACTTGATCAGAGCCTCAAAAAAGTAAATAAATATATGAAGAAGACTAAGTAAAAATTCAAAAAGAAAGATGTATAGAATTAAACATTCAATCAAAGAAAAAAAAACACAAAGAAGGATATAAAAGAAAGCTTAAATGAACCTTAAAATAAAATATAAATAAAGAAGAAAAATAGTGGAAATTAAAAGACAAATTAAAAATAAAATATTTTCTTTAAAATTAGCTGATAAACCAGTATAATTTTCCCTGGGCATTAAATCCTAGATCATAACACTTATTAATTATTATTAATTATTATTATTGTTATATTCAGCTAATGCTGAAATTAAATTAACTGCTTGAACAATACAAAATTAAAAGATTTTAAATCTCAAATAACCGTTCTTCACACATAGATAGATAATCTCTCACAATTTTATACAGCTGTCTACCCTCTACATACTCATTTAATACAAATACATTTATATACATTCATTCAATTTCTATATCCTTTAATCCGCTTAGTCAGGGGCACAGGAAACCTGGTGCCCAGCTGGCAGAACAGGGCCACTCCATTGTTGATAAAGCAGAATTTTTCCACCTGGGCACTAAACCCCAGTTCATAGCACTTGGTGTTTCTTCTGTTTTGATTAACTTGATAATAACAATAATTAATCATTTTTGCCCTATATTACTATTATATAAGCAATTTTTTATTTCCAAATAAAAAAATAAGTAGAAGTAAAGTTTATATTATTGTGGGCAATTTAATCTAGAAGCAGTGTGCAGACATGCCCACAGTTCCAGAGATGGCTGCTAAAACGTGTCAAGTTACTGGGTCGGAAGCACCATCACCTAACATGGCGGTAGAAATGGACTAAAATCTCGTTGGACTAAAATCTAGCATAGTTTCCCATTTGTTCATCTTTCCACAAATCAAAAGATATAAGTCCCAGTGTACCAATGTCAAATATCAGCCGCATATCTTGCTGATTCCAAGACTTTAATCAGAGATTATTTAGTGCACATTGCTTATTTTTCATGCAGTTTGCTGCAGTTGTAACCCTCTTTTATGTTGTTTAATCCTTGTTCGAACACGTTTGTCTTTTGATTTATGTCTTTGAAATTCTGCAGAGATTTGTACTTTACTAAAATGCATTTGCTTACTAACCACCTGTCTAGAATGTCCATTACATACTGTACATAAGGAAATAAAAACAAACCACAGTACACAGGGAAATGCCTATCAGATTAATTAATAATTCATTCTCTACTGAAGATTTATTGGTATAATCTATCATTTATTGTTTATTACTTAACACCATTTCAGCACTCATGGCTGTTCATGACATAGCAAATTTGTAGCTTCTACTGTTCTACTCTTGATCACATGGAGAGCAGGATTTAGTATTTCCAATTAAATGTGTGAGGAGACCAAAGCACCTGTGGAAAAACCACATGGACATAAGGAGAACATGCAAACTCCAAACATGCCTCTACACAGCCAACCCCACAAAGGGTTAAAACCCAGATGAGATCTATTCATTCAATTTTCTATACGCGTTTAATTTCAACTCTGAGTGCAAGGGAAGGAACAACATTTGTCATTGTTATTTTGGAAAATGCTAGTTCTTCCCTGAAAGAGACATTGTCAGGATAGGAGCATATGTTGCTCTAGAACCTGGAAATACCTTTTAGCATTCATGGTGTCATTCCAGATATGTAAGCTACCCATGCTACACGCACTATGCAGGCTTCTAAATTAAGTGCTGATAACAAATTGGGTCGTCCTTCTCCTCTTTAGCCCGGATTTCACACAGAGCAGTTTTCTACTTTGCCACAGTCCATTTTAAATGAGGCTTGGCCCAAAAAAGATGTCTGCGCTTTTGGATCTTGTTTATATTCTTCTTTGAAAAATAGAGTTTTAGCTGGCAAAGGTAAATGGCACGGTAAGTTGTGTTCACAGATATCTATATCTATATATCTATATCTATAATATATTTTGTGATTTCCAATACAGAAGCATGCCTGTATGTGATGCAGTGCTGTCTAAGAGCCAGAAGATCACAGGCACCCAGTATGGGTTTCTGACCTTGATCCTTAAACATAGAGATTCTTCCAGATTCTCTGAATCTTTTGATGATATTACGCATTGTAGATGATGATATGTTCAAATGTTTTGGAATTTTACAATGTCCTTCCTGATTTTGCTCCACTAATTGTCGGTGCAGAATTAGGGAGATTGGTGATGCTCCTCCCATCTTTACTTCTAAGAGCCACTCCAAAATGCTCTTTTTATACCCTGTCATGTTAATGAATTATTGCCAGTTGGTCCTCCAGCTGTCTCTTTTTTGTCTCTTATTGCCTCATCACAACTTTTTTGAGATGTGTTGCTGTCACGAAATTTCAAATGAGCCAATATTTGGCATGAAACTTCAAAATGTCTCACTTTTGACATTTGATATGTTGTCCATGTTCTAGTGGGAATACAATATCAGTTTTTAAGATTTGTAAATTAATGCATTGCTTTTTTATTTACAGTTTTTACTTTGTCCCAACTTTTTTGGAATCGGGTTTATAATAATATAATTAGCATTATAGATCATAGTAATGGCACTTTATGTAGGGTATAAGTATAAGTATGTAAGTATGATATAACAACTTAATTAAAACAGTTTTGCTTCAGTGACTGTAAAAAATAAAGTGAAACAACAATAGTAGTAATTCTATTCCTGGTCATGGATAAAGATAAGAAGAGTAAGTGTGAACCAAGTCCTTCGATCATCTCTATTAGGTCTGACATCAACAGACTGAAGGTGTTCTGCACAAGGAGTAAAAAATACAAATCTGGGCCATATTCAGATCTCCATAAACTGTAAATCACAGTTCGAAATCTAGAATACCTGATGCTTTCTCTATGTCTCTTTCTTACTAAGTCTCAGTGCTTCTTGCCTTTCCATCCAGCCTTCAATGCTATTGTATGTGTGTCATGCCTAAAAATACTCTCGCCTCTACTTCAAAAGAGAAGACACTTAGCTTCCTCCATCTACATTTAGTTTGCCAGCAAGGAAAATCAAGTACTCAAATGTGAATTTGTTAGCTAATTGGGTCCTGATTACTGCATTGATTAATGACTGTGTGCAATCAGCACTTTGGTGAAGAGTTAATCACTGTAGAGACTGTGTGCCTCCATTCGCTCTTTCTCATATGAGTCATACATTGATCTGAAGAGTGTGCACATGGTTAATTTTTTTAAATATTTCATTCAGTGTTTTCCTCACATGTCTCTACAGTCCAATTCTTGCACCTGTTTGTTGTCTCATGCTGCTGTTATTATTTGAAGTAGAAAAGGTTGCACAGAGATATCTAAAGTCTTTGCAAATATCTGTGAAGTAGAAATGAAGAAAGATACCTTTCAGCAAATGTCATACATTCTAATTTATCACAGCCCATCTGTGTTGAACTTTCAACTAATCCAAAGCCAGAAAACAGCCACACTTGCATTTCTGTGCTTACCGAGAGACAGGTGTTAAAGATGGTGCAGGAATGAGCTGTGAACGCACCTCTCCGAAGCTGCTCTCACAATGCTGAGCTGGTGAAACAGTGTGGGAGTGGGCAGATGGAGGATAGTGTGTGTTTTTGTGTGTGTGTGTAGTGTGGGGAGTCAGATGGCTTAGAATAGGGCATGGAGAGAGGCTGTGCTTCTGCAGGGGGCATGCTGACCGCACCACAGAGCTCAATAAACCATGGCAGGTAGGCGGAAGATGCAGCCAAAAGCCAAAACTATGCATATTATTTATCTATGATCCTCTTTGCTGCAATCTTTTATCTAATGGGGCTTGGAATGTGACATCATACATTCATTTTATTCATTTAAATCATAATAAATAAAAGGTATTTTAATATTTTATGTGGTATAAACTATGGGAAAAATCTAGATACTTTAAAAATAATAATAAAAAGAGTAATAGGAATGGCCTTTATGTTAATGCAAGCTGTTGAAATCTCGATAAAGCTCGATGCCCAATCCTGCATTTGCTTAAACAAATCTCGGGCAGTTTAATTAGACTCTGTCAGGAAAACACTGGAACATGAAGAGTTTGTACACTTCGCTCATTTCCCCCCTCTCTATATCACAAAACTCAATTTCATGCCTAATAGGTTCATTACAACTGTCACGCTTTGAGAGCCTTGGCTGATAAACGCTTGTAAGAGCTAAAAGTTAAACCTCAAAGTAAAAGGTATAAATGAAGTGTACGCATGTGTGTGGATGTATATATGAATGTACACAGATACAGGGGCGTCCTCCATCATAATAAGCGTGTACAAGTACTGAACAGTAACCATGACAATGATCTAGACGTATTGCACTGCACAGTGTCAGTTTTTTTCTATTTTGCCATTTTATTAAACATTGTTTGTTTTTTTTTGTTTTAGTTTCGAGGGTAGAAATGTAGTTTTCCATGAAGTTTCACTCCATGAAGGTACTGATATTATAAATGTCTTTTCAAGGGAATAAATAGGGTACACCTGCACTTATACATTAGCCTCAATTTCTTTGCAGTTTTATCAACCAGACAGACCAAATATTAGCATTTTTAGAACAAAAATAAATCATCGAAGAAAAGTAGGACTGCGTTATGAGAATGAACAATACTTCTACTTGATAGCAAATAGAGCAAATTCAGTTGAGAGGGAATAAATGAAATTAAAAGTTAAACTCCTCAGCTAATGTAGACAAGAAAGACAATTATAAATGAAAATAAACTGGCATTGCAAATGACTGATAAGTGTCTGTTTGCGTGTCTTTTGTCAGCTCACAGAGAAGATGGGCTATGTTTCATTTGCTCTGATATTCCTGGTATTAAATAATTCTTTGTATAATGTTAATATGCTCTCAACCACTGTTAGTTTAGTTGCTATTTACAGTGCTAGATTCTGATATAAAGCTCCCATCTGTGTGGAAAACCAACTCCATGTTTGCTGCTATGCTTCACCAGTCAGCACATATTCGACCCATGCATGCTGCTCGCACTCAAAGCAGAATTCCTATTTATCACACCCATTCTCCCCTTGATTTAACCTGTATATTTTTTGTTCAACACATTTCATTTTTCAATACTGCTCAGAGCGGTTGACCTTAACATCCTTCATAGTTGTGAATTCTAGAACTTTAAGCACCTCATTCCTAATACCTTTCAAATCCCCCATGGTGGGTTGAAAGCATTAACGTTCAGGTGCTTCCAAAATCTAATTTTCCCTTTGCTCTCTCACATCATGCATATGGCAATTTCAATTGCTCTCACCAAGAAATATAATTAAATTGCAGTATATGTTTATGCATGACTTGGCTTTATCGCTCCCTGTGGCAGATATTCCTCAGTGAATATTAACATGAGTCCTCTGTAGAGAAGCCAAGAAGATGTATTAGTGGTTGCAGAATCAGACAGGTTAAGTGAAAACCACTGTGGACAAGGTCAAATGTACCAAGTCTCTTCGTATATGATGAGTCAGACAGAGGAATTCCACTTGCTGAGGTACTGACCCGAGAGTCGTGAAGTATAATCAATATAACAGCAGTCAGGAAAAAAATATATAGTCTTGTATCTCAAGTTGAGTTCATTTTCTGTTATTTCAACCATACAGTATAGAGGTTGTACATTGCACCAGTGAAACAGTTCAGAATGTTACTGGTCCAAACCCCACTACATTTATATATGACAAATAAAGGCTTCTAAATAACACAAGTCTAACTCTTACTAATACCAAGGACTAACTAATAAGTATACGTGAGCTAATGAATGACAGAGAGTGCAGGACAGAACACATGTAAGGGACAAAAATGTTAGAAAGCCATAAGGAATAACAGTGTGTCTATTTTTGGATAGGCTTCTTTGATGCTCATATGACATAAATTTAAAAAGTTGTTTATGCGATCTCCCTAGTCGATTTTAAACAAAAATCCTTTTTGTCCCCTAGAGTGGAAAAACAAACAGACTTTCACGCAACTTTGTACTAGGCCATAGTAGCAAAACCACACGCGCCTCTCTACATTGACATTATGATGGATGAATCCACATCCCAGTCGTATTGTTTTAGTTCCTATTTACAGCTATGCATCATTTGATATGCTGTCTTATGTTCCTCTGATCCCATACTGCAAAATGGTTTTTCTTTCTGGAAATTTGGGAACAACTGAGCATTTAAAATTTCCAGAATAAATAGATTGATAGGCACTGTGGAAAGTAACACCACAGGGAACTTGGTCAGACTCCATCAATGTCATTCAGAGAATGACAAAACAATATAAATTCTATTAACAATATTACACTCTCAGCTTGCAAGTCATCACTACAATAAACCTCATATTGGTCTGGAGTGTGATGTATTTTGAGCGCCTCTAGTCCTAGAATCATGGCTTCAGTTTTCTGCAGTATGACGCGGCAGTTGGCCCTAACAGACATGGTTAGAAGAGGAGTGTGTTGATGACCTTGTGAATGTGTCCTGTGCAGCAGCCGAACTTTCCCACGCATTCCCCTGTTCTCTCACACCCCAGCAAAAACACAGCTTACTGACACAGGAAGTGTTGTATGTCCCAGAAGTCATTCTTCATTCTGCCTCAGGAAAAGATAGAATAGATTCTCCCAGTATGATCAGATCAGAAGATTAAAAACATGAAAATCTGACCACTCTTTCACTTCAAATTCAAAGTTGGATTAAAAATAATCTGATCATTGTTTATTTTTACCTCTAACTATAAACCCTTTCAAAACCCAGTCCAATTAGAACTCATTTGTCCTTTGGTAAAGAGAAACAGAGCACACTAAATGTCACAGCCAACAATGCAAATCATCAAAAATTTAATTATATGATCTAGTGAGGTGGGCTGTTTAGAGTCGAACACACAATAGAGGGACAGAGACTGAGAGAGTCATTTAAATTGCATAAAATAAATGGTGCTTATCCCAATGTTGTTGAAGAGAATATTAAAAAATTGCATCTAAATGATGTCACACTTCAGGGTTCAGGGATTATTTAGATGATGAGCTGTTCTATGAAAAATCAAGAAAATTGGTTCTGACTAGTATTCTATAAGGAATTTTTGCTTGTCCTTCTAGAAGGTTATAAGGACAGTATGTCAAAAGCCACATAAAGGGTTTCTACATCAAAAAAATCTTAAACTATTCTTTTTAGGCAGCTAGAACCCTCTCAAGACCAACGAGGAACCTATTTCTATAAGTGTAGTTTTAATTCTAGTATCTTCTCCTTCATGTTTCATGGCCCTTTCTGGCTCCTTTCGATAATACTCAGTCTTCCAGTGGGTGTTAAGAGCCCATTGATTAAAACACAGTCAGCCTCTTCAGTAATACAAAGGCAGGAATCTTTATTAGTGAATGTCTAATCTACTGTGGCTCCCAGATCTCCTAGGTTCAGTGCACAAGAGAGCTGCTGCAAGGAAGAAATATTTCAAAACATCAAGAATTCTGAAGCTAATTTGAAATCGTCTATGAAAGGTTTTTTAGAAACTGTAGCAATGTGCAGTACTGAATAATGCATTTACACATATATTTACTTTTAATACTCTGTGCTGTAGTGTGATGATGACACTACATTCATGAATGGCAGATCTGGGAAGAAAGCGTTACCCAGTCAAATTTCACAATTACTGATGTGTCAGAGAAGTTACACACATTTGGAATGCTTTTTTCAGCCCCAGTGACAAGCTAGCTCAACAGTTTTAAGCTCTTGTGATTTCTGGGTTGGCTGGACACTACAATAGTAGATAGAAACTTTACCAGACAGAGTTATAGTCAATGGCTCTTACTTAAATGTATAATTCTGCAGATACATGAGTAATGTTTCTCTGCAAACATCATTAGCCCTATTTTACACTCATTTTCAATGGTCAGTATTCTCACAGGGCAGGTGTAATTTAGATGGTGAATCTGCAGTGACTCTGATGTGGAAGTAGTGTGTTAATGTCTGTGAATAGTCCACTAACCCGTGGGCAGCATAGTGTGACAACTGATGGAGGAATGGAGGATGATTATGGAGGTGTTTAAAAATGCTTGTTAACCTGGTGAGAAAGCATATTTTAGATGTTATCCTTGTCTCTGCAATTCCTTTATGACCAGGTTATATGACCAGGTTAATTCTCTATAATATTAAAAATAAACATTTAACTCATCAAGCTTTCAAGGTTACAATTTACCACTGCAAGCACCTTACAGATTGCATCGCCAGCTACGATTAGGAAGGTGGGCATTACTGCCGTTTCAGTCCCAGGCCTGATGATACGTAATCTTCTGCTATTGTGCTGACCCATACCAGATTCTAGAAGCATATGAGTCCTATAATTTGAGACACTAGATATCAGTAAATATCGCATAGAAAACATCTACATGTGCTCTTCGGTCATCTGATTGGCTTAAGGTTCCCACTCTAAACTGAGCTCAGTTGTGAATAGGGCTTGAGTGGGCCTTTTGAGGTTCATGCATTTCCAACCTTAGCCTTTTTTGTGCCCCAGATTAAAATTAGCTTGATTCAGCTGGCATTTGAATGTGCCTAATGTAATTTAATGTAATCTCATTATTATTTTTATGAGTAGGGTTTGGATGTTTTATTATATTTGCATTATTGTTATTATTATTGTTGTGTATTTTTTCTGTACAGTGTCCATCGTTTTATAAAAGGTGCTTATTAACTAAAATATTATTATTATTATTATTATTATTATTATTATTATTATTATTATTATTATTGTTGTTGTTTTATTTATTTTATTTTTAACTTTTTTATTATGTCTTATATCTGTCTATATTCTTTTGTCGTCTGGTTTTCTGTGTTTAATTGTAATTGTCTTTGGGTTCATGCTTTAAGTATTAACAACTATGGGCACTAACATTTAATTAAACATGTATTACAATGCATTGTGCTAAAAAATATATAAAAAATAATTAGTGACAATTAGTGTCACACCAAGAATAACATTCGATTAAAAAAAAATGTTAATAAAGATTATAACATCAGATAAAACTAGATTTGCATTTGATAAAGGAAATATGATAGTGCTACATTTGGATTAACATTTGTCTTAACTGGGTAGATTGTGAGCATGAGGGCTCCTTGATGACATGTTGCATCAACAATCTCAATGGGGACGTTTCAAAACTATTTATATACACTCTGCCTCCTAATCTAGACTGACCGTACACAAACATCTCACATAGGATTGTATTGGGTGATTGTTGAAGAGTGATTAAAAGTGAACGAAGGGTGTGATGAGGCGGATTTTGCTGTAAAGGGGTTTGATCCTGCCGAACTTTGTATTACGGCAGTTTCAGTTGCAGTGTTATAAAACCAGCCCCAGTCAAAGTCAACTTAGATTTTAACTTAAATGTTTTTAAAAGATAAAAATCTACAAAACATCATATTACAGTCAGAGATGATTGCATAAATGTGTGGAAGAATAATAATAAGAATTATGATGAACAACATTATAGTGCTTTTCAGTCATATAATTAACATTAACTGAATAAGGATGTGGGTCCGGCTCCTCTTTAAGTTCATACCTCTTATCACCCCGGGGAGTATTTCCTTGCCACTATTGCCAGCTGGCTTTTTGTCATGTAATACACCTTCATCACCTAGCAATGGTTTGCAGCACAGTACTATTAGTGCTGTGAAGGATAAATAGACTAATGCTAATTTCTGGTCAGGCCTGCAGTTGACTCAGTGTGCTAAGCTGAAACCATCCTACACCTAATCACAGAATATGATGGATTTAGGAACCATGCTGCAGCTCGAATTTATTGTTGCCATGAGACCATGGCGCATTAACAAACTGCAGTTTGTTCAGAATGCAACGGCCAGAATCTAGTATTGACTTTAAAATACTCTTGCTCACTTATAAAGCAGTAAATGGACTCGCTCCACATCTTCTACTTTGATATGATCCAACATTCCCACTTCTATCAAAAGGTGCAGGCTATTTGCTGATTCCTTGTATTATGAGGGCTACAACAGGGGGCAGTCTTTTAGTTAGTGTTTGGGACTCAGATACAATCTCAGTCGAGACATAAAACTTATTTATTTAGTCAAGCATATCCTTCGGTCCCCGGTTCGATTACCAGTAACGCCAAGTCACGGCTGAAGTGCCCTTGGGCAAGGCACCTAACTCCCAGTTTCTCCCTGGGCGCTGTGCATGGCTGCTTACCGCTCCGGGCATGTGTGCTCACTTCACCAGTGTGTGTTTATATGTGTGTTTCACTGCACGGATGGGTTAAATGCGGAGGACAAATTCCGCTCTGTGCAAACATAGTGGCAAAAATGGATCACTTTCTCTTCTTCTTTCACTGCAACTGCAATATTATATAAGTATTATATAATCTATATTATATAATCTAATTATATATCATCAAGTGAAAGCATGAAACGAAGAGAAAAGTTGTTGCCTATCATTTGTAGTAAAAGGGGTCAAAAAGTATAAACAGCTATAATCATATGTTTATAATTATAAATGTTATTCTACATTAGATGCTGCGATGTCGGTTAAGTGCACGGATGTGCAGCTGCGTCTCTCTCTGTTTCCCGATAGTCCGGTGTTTGTTTAGTCCTGTAAGCATCTATAGCCTTGTTATTTTATGTTTTGTGGGTCTAAGAGAAACTGAGAGACATTCTGTGTATGTCTTGCACATAGGGCAGATTGGCAATACATTTATTTATTCGTTCATTCAATCATTTAATTTGCATAAGATGCTGGATTAGTTCAAAACTAGGATTGTTCCATCAATTTAACCGAGCCACAGATCGTGTAATCAGGTTTTTACATTTTTTTACATAACTATAGACATATATAGTCTTGTATGTATCCTGGGTAACAAGACAAAAATAAGGGTAGTCCAATTTGTTCGGAATTTCAGCGTCACATTTGGACAGTACGTTTTTTACAGCGTCTTTGCTTTGAACGTGAAAGTGATGCATTTTGCCACTATGCTTTCACACAGTAGAATTGGTCCTCTGCATTTAACCCATCCGTGCAGTGAAACACACAAATACACACACACACAGGTGAAGTGAGCACACGTGCCCGGAGCAGTGAGCAGCCAGCACAGCGCCTGGGGAGCAACTAGGGTACTGCCTTGCCCAAGGGCACTTCAGGCATGACTTGTCGCTACTTGAAATCGAACCAGGGACCTTCCGGTTGCAAGGCTGGTTCCTTAACCACAAGCCTACGACTGCCCCACACACCTATGTGCGTGCTTTGGTGTAGACTATACCTGGTGCCCTTTGATCACACCGCTGGAATTAAAAACCAGTATGTTTTGGGTTAGAAAGTGAGCTTTCTACGTATAAAACCTATAATTATTTTTACCTTATCACCTTGTTCTGAAAATGTTCAAGGGCGAATCAAAAATTATCTGCAGTCCTGCAAATTTTAAACGTCTGTTATCTTATAAGCACTTTTCATATGATGTCACTGTCTCCCTAATCACTTTTATATGTCTATCAATAAATTATTGCATTCCCCACTGTTGATTTGCACAAAAGAAAAGCACTGTGCATTAATTTTTGTGGTCTGAGAGTTCTCTATAAAATCTAATGTTTATACTTAGTGAAGACTTTGTTCACAATATTAAGAAAGTGTGTGAAAGTGTCAGCTATGAAGGTGCTGCACAGGTGTCCATGACAACATTGAACCAATTCAGTTTGATAGACAAGTGACAGTGGATTATGCGGCAAAACATTTGCAAGCCAATTTGTGGCTCGCCGATATGAAAGCTTGTTGATGGAGGGACAAAGTGTATTAAAAAACAGAGAGATTATGTCAAAAAATAACGTATTTGTCTTTTCTAAAATTTGATTTCAATTCTACAGACAACCAGATTGTGGACAGTTTTTGACAGAAGATATGTAACACTAACAAGTTAACTACGGCTACAGTATATACAATAGAGTGCTATATACAGGGGTTAGACAATGAAACTAAAACACCTGTCATTTTAGTGTGGGAGGTTTCATGGCTAAATTGGACA
>JAOUQT010000009.1:5902395-5917199 GCA_025769995.1 Xyliphius kryptos | reverse complement strand
ATATATAGGCAACATAATTCTGCAGGTATCTTATATATTTAAGATAAGTCACTTCATTAAGTCTTTTTCTTTCTTCTACACTCTGCATATACATCTGCATATTGCAGTTCTACAATTACAGACCATAATCTATTTGTTTTTTGTATACTTTGTTAGTCCATATGACTTTAATCTTTAATGGTCAGGCCAATCACAGAACTGGAACAAAACCACAGAACTCATGTGGATAGTGGATGATTAACACTGTATTGACACTGACAAAGTGGTTGTGTTTGTGTGTTGCGTTTGTATGGTTGAATGAGATGACCACTGACAAAACCATTAAATTTCATGTCTAATTACTATACATTTTATTAGACACATCTTCCTTATTGTTACACCCCGTAGGAGTAAATTCAAAGACAGTAGCTCATCTACTATTGTGTTAGTGATCCTTTATACTTGCATTAGTGCTTGTTTTTGGTATATACACCAAAACCAAACGTTAATTCTTTATTTTTTGGATTCTCTTGAAATGTAATTAATTACCAAAACATACTTAAAAATAAAAATCTAACCAACTTAATTTAATTTTGCAAGTTTACAAAGACTTGCATTATGATGCTCATAAAACTGATAATAGCAAAATAAAAGTGAACATGGGGTTTCTAATTGAGTCGTGGAAAACAAGGTTTAGACACTTTACAGAGTGTAGTAAATTGCTTTGGTGGAAATTAAAGTTTTAGCTCCAACAGACAGCCTCTCGATTAAAAGAGATTTTAATTTCACTTTATTTAACTTGTAGTTCTGGTGTATTTTGAGAGGTTTGATTTCTGGTATTACTGCTATTTTGTGTAATTCATGTCATTGTAATTATACAGAATGGAGTGAGCTCACAAACACAACAGTGTTGACTATTAGAAAATATTGTATATACAGTGAGAAAAATAGGTTTTTGAACATCCTGCGACTTTGCAAGTTTTCCCACTTAAAAATCATGGAGGGTTCTGAAATTTTCATCTTAGGTGCGTGTCAACTGTGAGAGACATAATCTAAAAAAAAAAATCCGTAAATCACAATGTATTATTTTTGAATAATTGATTTGTGTGTTACTGCTGCAAATAAGAACACCAACCAATCAGCAAAAATTCTGGCCACAAAGACCTGTTAGTCCGCACCCGTTTGAGGTCATTATCTGCAGAAATACACCTACTAACATGGCTAAGACCAAAGACACCAGAGATAAAATTGTTGACCTTCACAAGTCTGTAAAGGGCTACGAGGCAATTATCAAGAAGATTGGTGAAAAAAATTATCCGTTGGAGCAATTATTAGAAAAACATGACTGTCAATTTCCCTCAGACCGGGGTTTCACGCAAGATCTCACCTCGTGGCGTATCAAAGATCCTAAGAGAGGTGAGAAATCAGCCAAGAACTATATGGGAGGAGCTGGTCAATGACCCGAAGAGAGCTGGCACCACTGTTTCCAAGGTGACATACAAATATGTTATTTAACAAAGAATACATTGACATTTTGCATACAATCATCTGTACAACCTTTATTCACAAATTATACTGAATATTGTAACACACATGATTTATAAATACTGCATGTAGATCTGGTAAGTCATGGTGGTCATAATTAATGCATTAGTATTAATTGATTTAGCAAGCTGTTTGTTTTTTAACCTTTCATGACGTGCGAGCAGAAAGCAGGGCTTTGTCTTTACTGATTTATAGTATTTCTTTAATCTGCCCTCTAAACGTTTTAGTATTCTACCCACCTCTGCTATTGAAAACGCATTTTGAAATGAAACTCGTGTTCAATAATCTACCATGTTAAAGAATACCTAAATAACAGAAAATACACAAGTATAAGCAAGACGTACTAGTTAGCATCTCTACTAGTTCTCTCTCTGCCTCTGTAACATTTATTGCAGAACAAGAGAAGAAAAATGACTCAGAATAACATATATCAGTCAGGAGTCTGGGGACTGCAGGAAAATCCATCTGAAATATTAATGTGGAAATGAAATATTAAGTTTCTCTTTAGTGAAAAGTTTGAGAAAGTGTTCGGCCTTTTTTGTCCACTTCTTAATAATACACTGCCAGCAGTCAAAGCAGAGACTTTGTCTAATGCCTTCCACCAATGAAAAATAATCATGTACAAAAAAACAAGAAAAAAAAAAGCCCATCAAAATAACCATACACAACCGTAATGTAAACACAAATGTTTAGGTTCTGCAATTGGACTGTAGCCCATGTATTACCTTACACATTTTGACTTCTTAGTATGTGTTCATAAACACTTAATCAGAATCAGCTTTATCACCATGCCCTGTTTTCATTTTATTTACCCGTTTATATGTCTGCCTTTGAAAAAGGGACTCGTGTTGAAGCAAGCTGGAAGTGGGAGGGTGAACAGTGTGGGTTTACAGCTTGCAAGGCTTTAAATCAAATTGTGGACACAGTGCACACACATACAGGCCTGCTGTGTCTCTTCACATGGGAAGCTAAGTCCCACCCGCTTGCTTTTAGCTCACCTGGCAAATGAGCCATACAAAATTAATTGAAGTTGACTGGTCCCTCTACCAATTGACAGGCCAATGTAATTGAAGCTATCAATCAGATACCCTCTCTGTATTAAAGCACACCCAAATCACCCACAGGCACATGCAATTGCACACAAATAATAGCACATACTCACCAGTGCACACAAACACACACATACACACACACACACCATTCAAATAATAGAAGTAATCAGCCTATCAGTCATCAGTGTACCCTTTGTCCCACAGGAAAGCAATCCATTTTGATCATGGAGTATGGAATCAAGACCTGATGATGCAATATCACACGCTCAGGAGTTCATTCCATGCATGTCCAAATCTTTCTGCACATCCATTAAATCATGATGAGAAGAGAGAGAAAAACAAAAGCAAGAGTGCTTTCCACTCACAGGAGACAAAAGGGTTAACTCCATTACAACAAACCAATCAGGATTGAGAGTAGCACTGCAAAACCTCCGCAGTGAGAGAGAGAGTGAGAGAGATCAAGTGCGCACGAGAGAGAAAAAGAGAGGGAGAGAGTAGGAGTGGGGATGAGAGAGTGCAACAGCGTGCTGGGGTAGATGAGCCAAGCTCACGCATACACTGACACACACCACAGTCTGGAGAGCCAGAATGTGTGTTTCTGTATGTTTGCATATAAGAGAGAGAGAGGAAGCAGGGAAAAAGGAGGACACTGGATAAAAGTGTAAGGAGTACTCATGTTTGCCTGTGTCTTCTCATCCTCTTGGCGCTCTTGACTATTGATGTCAATGAGGTAAGGACTCTGCATGTTTACTCTTCAGTTGAACAGTCCTTTCCAAGAAAACTCTGGACATCCCAGGGAATTACAGTACCAAATCAATATGTAGCCTGTGAGTAAGTTATATTAAGCTCCACTGGGACTTTTGTGTTTCTCAGGAAACGGGCACCTGCTGGGACAGGGCAATTACAAAGGTAAGCCGTAGCACCAACAACCTTGACCATTTAGCAAGGTGGATGTTAACTGTGATGTTCAGAAATTTCTCTTAGAAAGTGACTCGTTTTCTTCAGATACTAAGCTGGGGTTTGAGAAACAGGAGTCTGGAGTTTGGGTTCCCATGGATACACTAGCTCTTGATAGAAAGATACAAAAAAAAAGAGAGAGATGCAACAGAAGTCTGTAACAGCGGCAAGCTGTTTTGCTCAATCTGTGCACACTGTTTAAATTGTAAACCTTTTTCTAGGACATGGCTTTAATACAATGCTAACATTTTCATTGGAGATCTTAAGCTCTTAATTGGATTGTGTATTCATCATCCTTTAAGTGACATTGGTTTGCAGTGATAATCATCTCAGAAATCAAATTCAATGTCAAAATTTGAATACCACAGAATATTACAAGACACAAGATGAAAGCAATAAAAAAGGGTTTACAGTTGTGCCTAATTGAGTAAAAGGCGCAGGCTTCTAATTCTGAAGCTCCCCAGCTGTCACTTACCTTTATACAGTCCATAATAATATCCAGAGGCCCAGTACTTCCTTATCCTGCAGCAAGATGCATGTATGGATAATAGCTGTTTAACATCAGGGTCAGCACAGGTTACACTACTCATCAAAGCTTTTCTGCTCTGTCTTTCTTCGTCAGGCTTCTGGGAAAATGGACTTGAGAAGGAGCAGACGTTTGAAGCAGTGTGTGGTCCAATCAAACCATGGTCCTGTCCTTCAAGGAAACTGCTCAAACTCCATGGATCAATGATTATAAGACTTATCATTTAAGTAATTGAGTCACTGAATAGAGGACAGCACATCAATGCAGATTACTCAGAGGAACTTGTACAACACGCAGGACCAGCGAAGCACCAATATTAACTCTACAACGCATAAAAACATGAACGATTATACAATATGTTTCAACGTGACCATGGAGCGAACGGACTACCACCATAACCCGCATGACTACAAACAACAGCTGACCTCACATATTTTGTGACCTTGATTCCCTTATTGGAGGCTTATGTAAATGGACCACAGCAAATCAATAAGGACTTAGCAGCACGCTCAGTCCATAAAATCTTAATCATGGAAATACAGTGCAGCCAAAAGAAAGACATACTGAGATAGGACATCGCCAGCTGAATCCTTTCAGTGATTGAATGCATCTAGACTGTTCCTTTTAAGTCAAGTGTGAATGTCAACAATAAATCATTTCAGAATTTCTACCCAAAAGATTTATTGGATTCCCGTCGTTATTTTTTATCGTGTCAAACCTGGGAGCAAGACTTTCAAGAAGGTGATCTATAAAACACACAAGACTCAGTGGGATTGTAAGGACCAGCATCCCTATTGTTAATCCAGGACATGGCAGATATCAGCTATATTTAGCAAAATATAAACCTTGAGTTCAGTCTTTCACGCCAGGAGATTTTAAAAGCTTTACAAAAGAACAGAATCAATTTTTTGAAAAGCCATGACTGGCTATGATGGTTACTCTGGACTCCAGCCAGAACCTTATTGGCCAATGGCAGGTTATGGATACTGACGACACAGCTCAGGAGACGGGTAAGCTATTTTGTTCTGCTGAAAACAGCATATATAGTCGGGGTGACAAAATGTTTTCAAAGGACCACAATATTAAGCCTTATGGTTTATTGTCAGCCAATTTCAGCACTTATCAGTGTATTTTGAATAAATTATCAGTCAAACCTCCTCCGCTTTTAATGTCACCTTGAGTTCTAAGTGGCCATCAGTGTCCACACAGCAACCTTGAAACACTTTTACATAATACAGGCTGTCCTCACACTAAAACCCTAACCTATTTCCTCTGTCTGCCATTTAGTGTGTCGAAGCAGAATGATGAAATCAATAATAAAAAAAAAACCTGAAATGATGTATCCCAGCATTTAGAACCTGAATTACACTCCTATTTCATAATACAAAGTAATTCGTTCTGTTAAAATACAAGAGGCAAGGTTTTTAATAGTTATAGCTTTAAGAAGAATTAAACCCTCCAGTGTAGTCCTTTGAGGAAAGTCACTGGCATTTGTCACTGATGCACTGAGGAAGATTTCCAAAAGTGCCTGCTGCAGTCTGTCTTTTGTGTTTTCCCTCTTCCATTCTTGTACATATGGAGTTTTAAAAGCCCCAGTGAAAAAGTCTATTATATCTTGTATAAACAAGCATGACAGGAGCATCTAATTTAAATTCTTCAGTGTACTGATTATAAACTTAAACAATTTTCAGATAAGAGGTTAGTTTAAGATTAATATCAGGTTAATACCACAGGATACAGGCATTCACCGGACCTACTCTATGTGACATAATATGGGTCTTCTTAGTTATATTATGCAGTTGGTTTAAATTACAATGCCATTTACAGAGCACAGATTTAAACCTTCTTACACACCTTTATGATACCGAAATAATACAAAAAAAATAAATAAGTAAAGTAATACATTTTGCCTAATGTGTTTACACATAGAGGAATTTGTCCTCCAAATTCAACCCATCCATTCAGTAAAACACACATATACACACAGACACACACACAAACACACTAGTGAAGTAAGTACATGTGCCTGGAGGGGTGGCCAGACTCGTAAATGGTACCCAGGGAGCAATTAGGGTTAGGTGCCTTGCCCAAAAGCACCTCAGCCATAGTACTTGGAGGGAACAAAAAGCAATCCAGGAAGCTTCAGGTCACAAGGCTGGTTCTTTAACCACAATCCCACGACTGCCCAAAAGCCTATTACTATTTTAGTACACTGTGATCTGGTTTTGTGCTACCACCTCACTTCAAGAAGGTCCTGGGTTCATACATTAGGGATACTAACTCTCCGTAAATGAATCTTTAGTAGACTTCATCTTGATGTTCTTCATGAAACTGGCCGAGACAGTATCCAAGGGTCAGATACAAATGAAATGAATAGTACAATCAGAGAGTGAACACTTAAATTCAGGCCATTGTTTTTCATCAAATAGTAATATAGTTAAAAATACTATAGATTTATGTATAATACTACTTGTGCTAAGTATGCTGATTCTGTCCCCATTTGCCTGCCAGTTATTAATGCATAAATATTCTTTCATCACAGAAAGGACAGACACCATGAGCAACGTGACAGTCCTGGACTTCACGGAGGCCGTGAGCCCGGCCATGACGGCGGATGAACCTCACGGATACCCCTTGAGCTTCCAGGTCTCCTTGACAGGGTTCCTCATGCTAGAGATAGTGCTGGGCCTCAGCAGCAATCTCACTGTGCTAGTTCTGTACTGCATGAAGTCCAACCTGGTCAACTCTGTTAGCAACATTGTGACCATGAACCTTCATGTGCTGGATGTGCTAGTGTGTGTGTGCTGCATCCCACTGACCATCGTCGTGCTGCTGCTCTCACTCCAAGGTGACACTGTGCTGGTCTGCTGCTTCCACGAGGCCTGCGTGTCCTTCGCCAGTGTAGCTACCGCAGCCAATGTCTTAGCAATCACACTGGACCGATACGACATCTCTGTCAAACCAGCCAATCGTGTCCTGACTATGGGAAGAGCCGTGGCTCTGTTGGGAGCCATCTGGATTCTTTCCTTCCTCAGCTTCCTGGTACCCTTTATCGAGGTGGGCTTCTTAGGACCGGAGCCGACCAAACCCAACCAGACTGCAGTAGTGCACGTTAACGAGTACTACACAGAGTTAGGACTGTACTATCACCTGGTGGCACAGATTCCCATATTCTGCTTCACTGTTCTGGTAATGCTGTTTACTTACTCTAAAATTCTGCAAGCACTCAACATCCGAATTGGCACTCGCTTCCATGCCTCGCAAAAGAAGAAAAAGATGCGGTGGAAAAAGAACATCTCGCTCATGTCCCCCTCACAACAGCAGCTGCCAGAGGTGACAGATGGCTCTCAGGGCAGCACTGGAAACCGTGGCAACATGCCACTGGGCATGAGAACATCCGTATCCGTGATCATTGCCCTGCGGCGAGCTGTAAAGCGCCACCGTGAAAGGCGCGAGCGACAGAAACGGGTGTTTCGAATGTCCCTGCTCATCATCTCCACTTTCCTGCTATGCTGGACTCCCATTACTGTACTGAACAGCATCATTCTCAGCACAGGACCCAGTGACCTCAATGTCAAGCTTCGCCTTGGCCTCTTGGTGATGGCCTATGGAACTACAGTCTTCCATCCACTACTTTACGCTTTCACACGGCAAAAATTCCAGAAAGTTTTAAAAAGCAAAATGAAAAAGAGGGTCGTTTCTATCATCGAGACAGACCCAATGCCCACTAACTCAGTCATAAAGAATTCATGGATTGATCCAAAGAGAAATAAAAAAGTTACATTTGAGGATCACGAAGCTAGACAAAAGTGTCTCTCATCCGAAGGTGTGGAATAAGCTACATTGTTTGCAGACTCAAACCTCAAAAACTTGAATCTTGTCAGTGAGAAGTGCTTCACCCTCACCCAGATGTGCATATACCATTCAATATCAGTTTAATACTATTTATATGAACTTCAATTTTAGTACAATAGGAAGACATTCACTGTGGTGTTAAAGACCTGCATGTTTTTATATATCTGTATATAAACATCACCATTTGACATGTATACACTACCTGAAATATTGAATGTACCAAAATGAATAGGTCAGAGCAAAGGTAGGAGCATTTGTAATAAATTAGGCAGGAAACATATATCTGATATTCAAAGGGCATCATTTTGACTTTTTTAAATTCTAGCTATGATAAATTCATTGTGGATTATATTCCAGTGGTACCCCTTCAAAAAATCGAAACATGCAATATATGAGCAAATGTTGTTGAATACAGCCATGCATTTTTGATAAGTGTATGCTTCCAACAGCTCCACAGCAGCTCAGGCCTTTTTTCTGTTCAAACATGACTCTGCTCCAGTGCACAAAGCAATGTGCATAAAGGCATGGTGTGTGTGTTTGGTATGGAAGAACCTAACCGACCCACACTGTCCAGTCCCATCAACCCTCATTAGGTTTATACAAAACAAATATTGCATGCTAAGCCCCCTCATTTAACATCTGTGACTGACCTTTCAAATGCTCTTCTAGATTAGAATCAAATCAAAATCTTGTTAAAAGTCTCACAGAAGAGTGAAAGCTGTCATAGCTAAAATTTGGGAGGGGGGATTTAAAAAAGGGTGTGACGTCCTGTAGGTGGACTGTGTAGATGTACCAATACATTTATCCAAACAGAGTAGCTGATATTTAGTAAATAGTTTAGCTCCTTGTGTAAAAGACATCCATAAAGAACATTGATTTATAACCCTGAACATATATTTTTCTCTCATTAAATTCATGATTCAGGTAAAAATATACAATTGAAATAAATCACAATTACGTTAGAAGGCATAAAAAGAGCAAATGGCTGTACAATGTAAAAATTAGGGCAAACACCCGAGTAAAAGTAAACCACTTGTTTTGCCACTGAAAGGCTCAGTGTTACTGTAGGTGTCTGACACCTGATTTCGAGTCAAACTCAACTTATTTCATCTGTCCTTAAAACAGTAGTTCATTCAGTCAATGTGTTGTCAAGTGGGTTTAGAGTTCTGACATTTACAAAAAAGTTTTAAGAACATGCATTGTATAGGTTATTGGAAAATATTTACACTAGTGCTTAAAAATGTGAGTTTTTTATATTTCTGCTTATCCTAAAGGTCAAACCAAATTAAACAAATCAGACTATTATATGAAACGTCATTTATTTTTTTAGTTAAATGTATTCTGTAAATATGTTAACCTTTTGAATTCTCAGTTAATTTGAAAATAAAATTAGAGCTAGGCCTTTGTAATCAATAAGATGACAATCAGGGGATTGGGGTGGGCACCCCGCTTCAAAGACTGATCTGCACAACACTTGATTGTGAAAGTGTATGGTGCCATCAGCAAAATAGATTTCCAACAACCTCTAAACAAAAGATGTTGATTCTTATCAATGCTGGACATGCTTACAAAATCATAGAAAATGATTTACAATTTTTACAATTTGCTGAAGTAACTCTTAATTCGGATGGCATGGTGGCTTAGTGGTTAGCACGTTCAACTCTCAGCGCTGGGCATGGTTTGAATCTTAATCTGGGTTTTCTCCCACAGTCCAAAAACATGGATTCAAGGTATACTGACTGCTCTAAATTACCCCATATAGTGAATGAGTGTGTACCCAAAGATAGATTGGCGCCCTGCCTGGGTGTATCTGCCTAGCACCCGAAACATTCTCCCCTGGATGGCCATGGGGAACCCTCTGTGACTCTAGTGAAAGATTAAGTGGAAGATAATGAATGAATAAAAAGCCTTCATTGATTGTTTAATAAATGATGGTATGCCATTGTGGCCCAGATGTAGCAAAACAGGCCCAAACCATGACACTACAACCAGCACTGTGTTTTGCAGACAGGATAACAACACGTCTTATTTAAATTTAAAAGATTTCAGTTTCATTCACCCACAAACAACCTTCTTGTTTGTCTTTATAATCTTTACCAAACTGTACATGGGCCGAGAAGTTCCTTCTAGAGTGCTTGCCCATCTCCTTGCGAGAAATGGCTTTAATTGATTAGAAGTTCTGTGACCTGTGAGTCTATTACATCTTGCTCTAAGGATGAATTTCGTTGGAGAACACGCCAGTGAAGGGAACTAATTATATGGCTGTGGATTAGTGTGGATCACACTTTAAACATGATTTTGTAATCATTTCCAAACTGATGAGCATCAACAACATTTCTTCTGAGGTCCTTAGACATCTCTTTTGTTAACACTATATTGCATGTTAAGTGTGATGTAGGGATCAGATTTTAATAGATCTTGTTCTTTAAATAAAACTAAGCACTTACTCTCACCTGTTTTTTTTCTTATCAATAAGACAGCAAAGTCTAATTTCACCTTCAAATTATCTGCCAACCCTAAATATACTACTCATACTGTTGCTAAGTCTAATCCTTTTGTCTGATATGTTTCATTTGGTTTTCTTCAATCACTTCTAGGACTTTAAATCAAATTTATGCCAAATGATGGAAAACTTATAAGGGTTTTATGAATTTCTAAGCACCACTGTACTGAAAAAGGTCTTCGTTTGTATATACCAGAAAACCAGGCCCCATCTTTAATCAACTAATATGGACTGAATAATCTGCTGACTCAGACAGGTATAAAGTAGGACAGTGACTGTTTCCGCAGGCACAATAAAATTTATATTTACATTAATTAAGGTAAGCTGTGACAGTTTATGGCTATAAATATCCTATGAGTAGTCAGACATTCACAACACTGTGAGCCCATCAGTAGCAAAACAATGTGTTTGACATGGATGTTTCACTATGTGATTACATTGTACAACCGTTTTGTTATTGATGGATTTAGTATTTTTTTAACGTAGAAAAATAGAACTAAGGTTTAAATATATCAGGTTTTGGCTGATCAAACCCTGAGAAACATCTCTATGATTTAGGTTTATGTAAAAACAAAATGTGACCTTAATCTGTAATGATATAATCTGTAAAAAAAAAAAAAAAAACCTAAATACAGGTCAGTTTATATATACTGTATATTTATATATAAATTAATTATAAAGCTTTTTATATATTTGGTCTGGTTTGAGGGTTCTGTATTTCAAAGTAAGCACTAAGTCATTCAAGGAAACACAAACAATAATTCAACTTATCTTTCACACACTCAAGTTACTGGTTTATTTAGTGCCATTACAGTGTTCACCATCAACCCTGTGTTTTCCTTTTAATGACAGACATACAAGACCCACAAAAGAAGTTTTAATTTAGGATCCACTCTACATCAATACTACAGTACACTACATGACACTAGCTTGTCCTGCTTCACCCAGAAGAAATCAATATTACATAGATGGCAGTGAATTAACTCTGGCACCAACCCGGAGGCGGGTAAATTCAATAATCAACTGCTTTTAACAAATCAAAACTCTGTTCATCGAATATCTAAATGCAGTTGTTTATTTTTTTGTCTGTGCACAAAGGCACTCGGGGAAATGCGAATGAGAATAGTTTCATATGACTGCAGGGGTCCATTTTTCCATGTCGAGCGCAGCTGTTTCACATGCAGGTGTATTGCACCTAATAAAATGCCTCAGCTCCATGTCTGATCAAGGTCATTCTTATTTCAACACCCAAAAATAAGCAATAAGGGATGCGTTTTGCACAACATGGCCTTCGTTGGCATTCAGGTTTTGCTATTTCTGAGCAATCCAAAAAGGCCATCACAAACTCACCTGACTTGATTTACGTTTAGTACGAATTAGTCTTGTTCTTTAAGCTCAAGCAGGATGGATGAAAGAGAGAAAAATATATATTTCAGTACAGCTGGTGTGTATGCGCAGAAAACGTAAACTGAAAGAAAGAAAAAAAAAAGTGAGAAAAAAAGGAGAGAGAGATGAAAATGGAATGTGTGACTTGGTGGGATTGTTCTGTGAGTGTATGTGGGTGTGTGTGAGTGCATCGACCTGCTTATCAGATCATAACATAAAGAATATCAAGAGGGAGTGAAGTCAGACAATGCCCTGTAGCTTTTTGCATCTAAACAAAGACCATAAAGACTTTGATTTTCAGGATTTCCCAAATTCACACATTTAAAATGTGATTTAAAAATGTATAAATATGACATTAAAGCATTTAGCAGAGGATGAAGGTGGATATCATTTTGCAAGTCAACCACAGTATCACTGCTCATAGTCATTTGATGTTATATGTATTACATTTCTAAATTGATGTGCATTCAATGTTTTACAATCATAATACTAATCACTAAACTGTAACAGCAACCGCAGACACTGGTAGTTTCCATCTTGTTTAAAATTAATTGATCAAACTGCAAGCTCTCAGGCAACTGCACGTGGTGACAAAGCTTTAAAAAAAAAGGTGACAGCAGGGTGCTATGTTAAGGCTGATGTATGATTTCTTTGCCAGCTGTCACATTGTAGATGTATTTATTCTTAGCTTCTGGCTGATAAGTGATCTGGCATGTGCCACTGCAAACCTGCACCACCCTATGACTCCACCACTCACTGGTTGTTAGCACAGGCCAAAAAAAAAAAGTAATTGGACATGCAAACAAAAATAAAACCAGGCCGTGTCTCAAATTATTCTCTCATACATAATAGATTATGTAAACCTAGCACACAGGCAATTTTTTATTATTCTATTTTAAATCTTGCTGAGTAGGAAGAATACAGTCCTAGCCAAAACACTTTGTACTGAGTTAATATAAGGTTGTTCAGATTTCTGGGGTGTTTTATATTCTTGACGTAGCAGACTAGAGATAAGCAGCTGTGTCATGTTTTCTCCTCTGAGTGAAATATTGTGTAGAGTGTGATCCCTGTATGTGATCGATCGTGTAGCGCACACACCGGCATGTTCACAAGAAGACTGATTGCGGTGATAAATATTGTGTCGTGCGAGAGGTACAGCGATTCTAAAAGCTTTTAAAATGTGTTAAAATGTACCATGCTAAAAAGGTCTATCTGATTTTATTCTTTCGAGTTATTGTTTGAAATGGGACTGAATCATTTCTCTTTTCATTTTGACAGCGAACTGTGATTGTTTCAGTCTTTTGACAAACTTGTTTAGAATTTAGTCACCTGAATAGTTTTACTGAGATTACATTTCACCTGATCTACCAGAGATGTAGTTAACTACAGATAAAAAATATGAGATAAAAGTTGAAGCACTTTATACATTTCCCCTTCATTCTTTACAGACAGGCAAAATAAAAACCTTTGTTATTTAGATGCAAAGCACACAAAGACAGACTCTTACTTGAAACATTATACATTAATTCACAAGGCCCTGTTTTTTTTTAAAGTGTATTTTAGCAACAATGTACCAGTGTGTAGTAGACCTGCTCTCACTGAATGAGATCTGCATTGTACACAACCTACTGTATATTACATTCTTCAAAACACTGAGTCTAAAAGCAGACATTAAAGCAAAATAAAACCTCAACATATAACGAAACAACTAAACTAGCAAGGTAATATTTACAGTAAATTGGGTGACATTTCAAAATTATTGAATAAGAAAGCGAGAGCGGCACGGTGGATTGATGGTTGGCACGTTTGCCTCTCAGCGCTGGGGATTCCCAATCTTGGATTTTAATGTCCTCCCCTTGTCCGCGTGGGTTTTCTCTGGGTGCTCCAGTTTCCTCCCACAGTCCAAAAACATGGATTCCAGGTAAATTGAATGCTCTAAATTGCCCTGTATAGTGTGTGGATGAGTGTGTGTGAGTGTGAACCCAGTGATAGATTGGCGCCCTGTTCTGGGTGTATCTGCTCAGCAGTGTCACTGAGGTGTTTAAATAAAACTACAGCAGCACTGCTGCACTGAAACCCCCTCGGCACATCGGTGTCACTGCAGAACCGACAGGGGGCGAACAAAACAAAGAACACAGATGGACTACAGTCTGTAATTGTAAAACTACAAAATCCATCTATATGCTAAGTGGAGGAAATTGGCAATGGACACATAAGGGGGTGTGGCCAAACTTTTGACTAGGATTATACGCAGTTAAGATAAGATTAATGGATTCTGTGTCAGTTTGCTAACACATGCACATGTTTGGTTTGAATTTGCATGTTCTCCTCAAACCATGCTACTGGGTAAATTTCCAATACTTATTTGCCCAGGGGAAACGACTGGCCAGCTGTTTTAGAGCGCTGGAATATTTTCACTTGAACCACAGTCTAATCAGCGTGAGTGGGTTAGAAACTCACACAGGACTTTTATTTTAGAAAAGAATTTATTGGAACTTTTAAACCGTTTTACAGGAAATGTTTACTTATATATTTTATTGAAAAGTAAGGAAATAAGTATGTGTATATATATATATATATATTTGAATGCATTTGCAATAATTTAACACATGAATCATGAATTAGTGCGTCGACTAATAATGAAATGTAACACAACTAGGCCCTGTGGACACAATCGATAATATTTGTTAATTCTTAAAATTGTAATCACTATACTACAAATGTTATAGTTTGGTAACGTTGTACAGAGGTGAGGCAGAATTAAAGGCTTTAATAAATGAGCTAGATATTTAAGGGGTTTGAATTTACAGGGATTATTATTGTCTTTGTACATTAATATAATGAAGAATATGTATTTGGTTAATTTTGTATTTTTGATATGTTTTCTTTTATTTACACATTATTAAAAATCCAATTCTTTTCCAACGATTTCTGTAGTTTTGTGTGCAATTTAGAATTTGAGTTTGACGCAGAATATATTTGTGTGCGTGTGTGTATGTGT
>JAOUQT010000009.1:5849092-5859845 GCA_025769995.1 Xyliphius kryptos | reverse complement strand
GTAGGAGACAAAGTGGAAGGGTAGCAACGCTCGAAGCATTGGTGGAGGTTTTAAACTGTTCTATCATGGTGTGGATATGAAGAGAAATGGAGTTGGGGTGGTTCTGAAGGAGGACTATGCAAAGAGTGTTGTTGAGGTGAAAAGGGTGTTGAGGTTTTAAGTTAGAAAATTAAGGTGTGATGGTAAATGTTGTCAGTGGCTATGCACCCAGAAGAAAAAGAGATTCTGGAGGGAGCTAGATGAAGTAGTAGAGAACATTACCTGGGAGGTGATAGTGGTGATTAGTGCAGATTTCAATGGGCATGTTGGTGAAGGAAAGTTTGGTGTTAAGGATAGGAATCTAGAAGGACAGATGGTGGTGGATTTTGCAAAGAGGATTGGAATGTGGTAAACACATATTTCTAAAAGGAGGAGCACAGGGTGACCTACAAGAGTGGAGGCAGGAGCACACAGGTAGATGAGGTCACTTGAAAGAGATTGGAGTCTGCAAGGTAATGGCAGAGGATTGTGTAGCTAGACAACATCGGGTGGTGATTTGCAGGAAAACTCTGGTAGTTAGAAGGAGTAAGAGGGCAAATGTAAAGAAAAGGACAAAATAGGGAAAAGCCGAAAGATGAAGAAGAAGAAGCTGCAAGAAGTTCCGAAATTAATTAAGAAAGGCTTTCAATGGTAGCAAAGAGCTTCTAGATGAATGGAAAGCAGCAGCAACAGTGATTAGACAGACAGGCAGGAAGATGAAAGACAGCAAACTTAGTGGTGGGACAAGGAAATGCAGGAGGTTATTCAGAGGAAGAGGTTAGCAAAGAAAAAATGGGACAGAGAGAAGACTGAAGAGAGTAAGCAGAAGTATAAAGAAATGAAGCGTAGGACAAAGAGGGAGGTAGCAAGATGTTGTACAAGATGTAAGACAATAAGGAAGGAGAGAAGGGCTGATGAATGAGGAGAATAACAGAGAAAGAAGAGACCAAATACTTTTGAAAATATTGTGTATGCGGTACATATTGTTTATTTTTAATGTGTGAGCTCTTATTGTTTGAATGGAACATTGATGTCTGTTCTAAATCTCTCTACATCATGGTCACATTTATTACACACCCCAAAAATGTAGCAGTCCCCAGACATTTAGACTTTTTTGAGATTTTTTTGTTTTAAAACTCACCTATTTTTCTAAGTTTAACCATTTGATACGTCATCTATGTTTTATTCTGAATAAAATATGGAATTTTGAAACTTCCACATCATTGCATTTCATTTACAATTTGTACTTTTGTTCCATTTTTATTGAAATTGGGTTTGTATGTGCAGTTATGTGCAAGATAAGTCAATTGTTTATTGTGTTTCCAATAAATCTGTCAGGGCATGTGGATCATCCTGACCCAGAAACACCACTGCGTTATAACCCTGTACGAAGCTTACACTACAAAGTCCTTGTGCGGATTAGCGACACCCGGAGCCAGCACATCTAGAAAGTAATCTAAAGCCAGCATATCAAAATTCTGATAATACAGCATGATTATTGCACAGGTGTAATTATTGCACGAGCTCACCAAAGTAAAAGGATCACACAGCACAATGCCACAGATCTTGCAATTCTGAGGAAGTGCCAATTCTGCCTGGTTTTCTGGGACCACACACCCCCTTATACAGTAAAAGTAAACTGCAATTTGAATGGAAGAGCACCTTTTATTTTGGCCAGCCTATGTCACACATGTGAAATCATCATGCTGTATAATCAGCATCTTGATATGCCACACCTGTGAGGTGGATAGATTATCTCGACTAAGAGCTCACTAACAGATTTTCATGAAAAATGGGAGCAAAAGTGTTGCACTTATATTTTTGTTCAGTATATTTACAATTTACCTAGCATGGATGTCTTTGTGGAGTAAACCCACGCTAACTCAAGTCATTCCACCCAGGGATCAAACCTGGGTCCCTTTTACTGTACATCTGTTTTATTTCAACCGGAAACCACTTTGCTTTAAGGATTCTGGTTTCGTGGTCAAAAAACCCAGGTTAGTATCTGAATACGATTTCCATCAACAAACCCCATCATCTTGAGCTGCATGGATACTGGACTTGCTCAGAAACCAAATATAATCCACGACTCAATGGATACAGCTGTGATTTTTCTGTCCAATATGAATTTCAGAAACAAATTAACAACGGAATGCAACCAAAAATATTATAGTAGTATTACATCATAGCATCTGGTTCCAGATGAGAGTTCACACACAAATGCTGGAATTTCAGACATCAAGTGAGATATTCAATTGCAAAGCAAAACCAATTTAAGGAGATAAAAGACATAAGTATTAGTAATAATGGAAATTCTTTATTTCGTCTCTTCTTTGTTGTGATTTAACGTACTTCAAGTCTTTGAGAAAAAGACCAGACATCCGTTATAGGGTGATATTTAACAAAAAAAAAAACAGCTGTGCACCTGCAATTTGCTGATCACATTTAATCATATTATGAACAGTTTAAAACCAGATGGAATTCATATTTCATAATCTAAATGAAAACTCTATACATGGAGAAATACTTTTTCAGTGTCCATGACAGATTATCAGCAGCCTGGGAGGAATAGTATAGGACTGGGAAGCTTAAATATAGAAAACAGGAGGAAACATGGTGGACCGGGGAATGACTATTTATCTAATCAAGGAGACCCAGCTTCTTCTTCAAAGAATCTGGCATCTCGGGTGGAGGAGGGCGAGGAAGGCGGAAGTACACTTTCACAGAGTCATAGATGAACCACTGCAGGGCAGTCAGAGTACCGATCATGATGATACGGGCCACTAGACCCTTCCACACACCTGAAAACAAACAAACCACATCAGAGAAACCAAACACTAAAGTCTAGACATTTCATTTTAACATAAGTTATTGTCCGCCCTCCAGCTATTCTACCCTGGTAAAGTCCATTAAGGGAGCCAGGGCAAAAAATGGGCTGAAGGTGCAGGTAGACTGCTTTCACACGCCAATGACTCAAGCACCTCCAACTGTACAGCCAGGAATGCTGCTGGGAGCCTCCACACTGGAGCTGAGACACTCCAAGCTGGAAGACTCCCCAGAGGTGGATCTAAGGAACGTGTGGTCAAAATAACCACCCTTCTTTTTTTCCAAGAACCATTTGCAAACAAATTTTAGATCACACGATTGTACTCACATTAACCCCTGGCAGACACAATGCACACAAATTACTCACCAAGAGGCCCAAGCTTCTTTAGCACTTGACCTGCTGTGCTTCCCTTCTCCTTGTTCAGAACAGACACCACAGAGTCAGCAGGGTGTGACACAATGGCACAGAAAACACCAGCTACACAGAGAGATAAAAAAATTGCAGTTAATTGACAAATTAATTAATAATAAATAAGAATAATGAAAGCCATTTTGGCACACATTAAGGTTCAGGCTCATTCTTTAAATAATTGTGTAATCTGATCAAATAAATGTCCATGTTGTGTGATGCAACATTGCTGTTATCAGTAAAGCTTACCAATGTAACCAGCCACAAAGGTGACCACCAGTTGCTCAGGCTTGCTGCACTCACTGCGAGGTTTGGGAACCACAAACTTGTAAAGCATCTCAACTGTGCGCTCAAAGCAGGCAAATTTCATCATGGTGTATGGAATTTGCCTCATCCAGAGTGGAACCACACCCTTGTAGAACCTGCCAAAGAAAAATTTATATAGGAATTTACTCTTCAGTTGACAGACTCTCTTGAAAGTTGACAATTACAGATACATTATCACCCAAATCTGTTTCTTTTAAGTCTCATTTAATTAAAATCATTTTTTTTTATTTACAAATTGATCACTTGATTTTGACTCCATTACAATATTTTTAACATAAACCATCTTCCATGAAGCAGTCTTATGGTTAATCTTGTCTGCTCTCCAGCTTGTCTACTCTGGTGAAAACCACTATGGGAGCCAGAGCAGGAACTGAGCTAAAGGTGCAGGTATACTGCTCTCACACGCCAATGACTCAAGCACCTCCAACTGTACAGCCATAAAAGCTGCTGGGAGACTCAACACTGGAGCTGCAACACTCAAGAGAGCAACAGCACCAGATCTGAAATACTCCCCAGAGGTGGATCTAAGGAACGTGTTCAGTTGTTTTTCTAAACATTTATTCGGGTGGGGGGGGAAGAGGGAAAAAAAAAAAAAGATAAAATACTCACGCCCAGAGACCCTCCTCTGCATACATCTTGGGGGCACACTCCCTCAGTGTGTTGGCATACCCAGGCTGGGTCTGGATGCGCACTTTACATGCCTCCATAGGAGCCAGGGCTATATCAGCAAAGAACTCTGCACTTGCAGAGGCTGCAAGGTACAGGGAGGTTCTCCAAACATAGGCATTTTCCTGTTTAAAGAAAAACAAACCACTTTAACATTTAACTTCCCAGGTCGTCCCACCCAGTGATCAAACCCGGGTCCTCTTGCTGTGAGGTCACAGTACTATCCACTGCACCACCATTTTAAAAGTAGTCATTAAGCAGGTCAAAATATATAATCATTAGCTGGATGGTAAAACACAGACCTGCTCATAACACATAGCAAAAAATTAGATTTAGCTTTGTGTTTGCTTGACGAAAAAAAAAAAAAAGTCTGCATTGCAAACATGCTAAGTGGACACTAGCTACTGTCAAAAAACTAAATTATGCAGAACAAATTAAAGTGATGGAGAAGTTTTTAGAATAATATGCCATATGTTTCATCAGTGGAACTTACCTCTCCAAGCAGGTCACCATACATGATCTTGAAAACTTCATAAAAGCCAAATTTGCAGAGACCCTGCATGGAGTAACCGATGAAGGTGGGCGCCCATCCTTTAGCAAGCCCCCGAACACCATCTTCCCTGATTGTGACTGAAAAGCCATTAAAGATGCTCCGGTACTTTGCAGGGTCCACCTAATTGAGATATTCAATTAGGGCAACAACTTAATGCATTCTTACTTTTCATAAACAGAAAATAATAATAATACATAAACACAGCATTCATTGAGTGAACGGGTTGGTTATGATGATAAAAAATGTTCTTATCTTGATAATAAAGGCAACATGCATTTGGGTCAATCCATGAGATTTGCAGCAAAATTGAGACATGGGTAAAGGCCCAAAAGTGTGTGGTTTTTATTATTATTATTTTTTAATCATTAATGTAACATTAAAGTCAAAGACTTTATTGTAATTATTATCCACAAGAGATGAAAAATAACTATAGTTAAGTTTTTAATGGGCTAATTCAGTTTTTAGAATAACTTGGTAATTCCACGAGATAGTAAATGTAGTTTTCATGAAGAGACCCATATATTATGAACAAAAACATTAGGGTTTTTTTTTATATTGTGATATCAATAGAGCAATCACATTATAAGCAGGCATGAATAGATCCAAAATGCAACCTTATATTTACCAGTGCATCCCAAATAAATGTCAGAATTAACCATTATAAACTGTTTCTATTACATATAGCATACAACGTGCTTATGGAAATAAGGATGTCCTGTACATGCCTGCATAAAATGGATAGCAACCATATTCAACTAGTTACACTTCTCAAAATTATACAAACCTGAAGTCGGCATTTGACCAAGTCAAGAGGCACTACAGCTGTGTGTGTGATACCGCAACTCAAGATGCCTCCAAAGCCGCAGAGCGCGTAGTATTTTGATGAACCAAACACACAGCTATCACCAGAGTCTGTTATATGAGGAACACAACACACATGCTCATGCATCACAACACAAAATGTAACATGCCGACACATGCAGGGTCACATGACTCCAACAGTCATACACAAACAGACCTGCATCCTACATTTAACCAAGTCGAGCGGCACCACAGCCGTGTGTGTGGTGCCACAACTCAGAATCCCACCGAAGCCACACAGGATGAAATACTTCTGTGAGCCAAACTCACAGCTGTCACCCTCTGAAGAGAAACATGGAATCACAATCATTCAACACGTCCCACAAAGATGCGACTGAAATTTAGTGTCATTTCACTAATTAAGTTTTAGTTAAAAAAGCTCAAATAAATAGCTGCACATTAAAAGTAAAAGTATTTGCCTTATTTTAAATGTACAATAATGTAACTGTTTTAATATCAAGTGTTTTACATGAGTCCATAGGACAGGTCACAGAGAGTGCATTATCTAAAAAAATTTATCCAGATTTACATTTATTTCAACAATGTACAAACATTATGATTAACCTATTTCAATAAGACCTTAAATGACATCAAAAACACCTCCATAAATCAAAAATTAAAACCATTTTAATTACTTTGTCCTCGGTTGTTCTGTTCTGCAGAATTTAAAAAGAATACAGATTTAAGGCACTGTGAATAAAACAGATGTTATAAACTCTCCAGTAACTACAGGAAGATGTTGTACAAAAAACCCGCAGCATGGCGCGGAAGCAGCCAATGGCGTTGCTTGTTGTTAATCCGTGTCTACTATAGGCGAGCGGCAGTGTGTGTGTGACCTGTTAATGAGAACACCGTGTACTGCATCACACTTTACTAAATATTGCATATTAACGTATACAACCACATGTTACTTGTAAACGATGTAACGCTCATAATGAACTTTCCTCCAGATTTTTACTATTCCAACTTGACCCAACTTTGTCCTTCAGTGTCCTCCATGGAAATTTAACTCAGGCCTGTAATATTATTGGCAACAAGCACGCATAAAGCAAACGTAAAGATCACACGAAACGATAAAAAAAACTACAATTATGTTAGCAATGAATGGAAACTAAAGAGAAACTAGTTATTGCTTACTATAAACTACTTTAGCCAACTAGCTTGCTGCTATCGCTATGCTAGGATATGTCGATTTAGCAAGCTAATGTTAGCTGGTGAACATTCTGACCTTTTAATGCGACCTCCGGCGAAACAGATTCCATTGGAGCAATAATTAAACTATTTTAAAAAAAATACTGCGGAGGAGCGGGTTGCTTTATTTTCTTATCGACGCCGTAGATGAACCGGGCAATGAATAGCCAATAGTGGCTATATGTATTAACGACAGTATTCGAAAACACCGCATATATCGTATTAGAAACAAAATGCTCATTATTTCCGGCAACTCACCAGCCACTGAAGCTGCTGCCAGTCTGCGGGTCTGTCCATTAGAAACTGGCCGTGCCGGCTCCTCCGTCTTCTGCAGCGTGAAATGCGGGGCGCTAAAAGGATTTGACCGGGTCAGGTGTAGCAGCGTGCTGGGATACATTTTGTTTAGAGCTGAAAGCACAAGTACAAAACTCACTGACAGTGCTGGTACAAAAAAAGGAAATAAATAAAATCAAACAATAACGCCATGATCGATTTAACCAGACAGTTGCTAAACCATGTAGCGAATGCGACATAGAAATTTTCAATGACATATTAGCTTAGCGGAGCCTCGGCATCAGCCTGCTAGTCAGGTCACTAAGAAAAAAAGACTACTCGAGTAATTATTATTAATAATTATAATAACAACTACAATGACCTTAAAACGTGACCACATATATAGTCTCTAAGAAAATACAACCTCAGCAACAACCGAAAGTACCATTGTGTTTAAAAGTCCTTACATCTAAAAACCTCACAATATGGCGCTTCCGTCCTCCTCTACTAGCCGCTCACAGAGAACTCCAGCAGGGAGCCGGTGCCTTGTAACCCACCACAGAATAGCGGAAGTGCCACGTCACGCACCAACTGGACCAATCAGATTTAACGACGAATGGCGTCTGGATATAAGAAATATTTTATCTTTAAGTATACGTTTATAAAACAATGCAATTAATGTACTGTCTATTGTTGTTAATTATCTCAAACCCACACAACAGGAATGTGGCCCAATACCAGGTTTCATTATATTCAGGTATATAGCATACGTCTGCACTTTTCTGCTGATGAAGGTCAGAACTAGCTGAAAGACAGTACAGGTTCACATTTCTGACATACTTCACTATTAGGAGGACTAAAGATAGGTTCTCATTCTTATGCGTGTATGTACAGTATATACCTTATATTATATAAGCAGAAATAAAACAGCTCAATAAAAATGTAATAAACATTAAAGGTTGTCTTTCATAATTTTTTTATTTCACACAATTCTTGAATTTAACCAAGATAGACACTCCATTCTTCCAGAATCAGATATATTAGTTGACCATTAGAAGCAATTAGCTGCCCTGTGACAAAGTGAGAAATTAATTCCAATTTAAAAACACTTTCTGCATCCAAGACAGCAGGTTTAAACTTGTGTTTTAAATGTTAGCTGCAACCCACCAGCACACCATTCCACCAAACTGTAGTTGTCTTTCAAAAGCTATTTTACTGTAAAAGAAAAGTTTGCAGGTATTATGGCAGAGACAATAATAAAATAAAAAATAATGATTTCTTTAGAACAAACGTTTACTGGAAATTATTTATTTTAAGTAAAAGGTTCTATACTACTTTATGCATTCAAAGGAGACAGATTTTTTTAGATGAAGCAGAAAAAAAATATATATTTCATCTAAATATAAAAAGCAGGGTGGTTAATGTTTGTGCCATGATGTCTAAAAGCATTTGATAAGTAAAGTTTCACAATATGTATAAAACATATACACAATGAGTTATATTTAACACAAAATCAGTCATACATAAATGAATAAAAAAAATAAAAATAAATCACATATATAGTTTGGGAGGAGAGCAGGGTGTACAGAGATGTGAACTAGGGTCTGATGAACAACCAGCACAATGGGCATCAAAAACAAGCTGTACTGCTGTCTAGGTAGCCTAGCCGTTTAGGCACATCACTATGCTACTACACAGACAAAAACAAAAATGAAGACATTTTGCCATCCTGATTACAAATTAAAATTGATCAGCACTGAAAAATGTATGTACATACAGTAATATTTCCTAAATATACACTGCACACAAAATAGTACTTTTTAATCATGCACAGATATTTTAAGACCAGTTTAATGCCCTTTGATGTCTGGGATCAACACTAAATTATGCAGTTTGGTGATACTGTATATAAAAGAAATCAGATTGTTAATGAGTATTCCATTGGAGAAGTGCTATAGGAAAACATAGTAGCAATTGTTGCGTCATGATACAATGCTACAAAAATCTCCATTTCTTCCTGATAACTTGATACAAAAAAATAAAAAGGCAAAATTAAAACACAGTTCAAAACACACTTGTACATGACTAAGAAACTGGACTGCAATAATTATAACAAACCCTGTTGATCCTCCAAACTATCAAATATGGATGTGGCTCAAATCTGAGAACAGAGACATCTCATGCACACACACACAAGGAAAAGCTAGATTTATTTGCTCCCAGAATTCTCTTTCTTGCTAATAATACCAATGGCATTTAGGAGGGGTGTGATCACCCTCTCCTGTAAGAAAAGCATACAGGAGTCAATCTGCTCACTGCTCACATTCTGAAATACACAGTAAAGTGAAGCAGCCAGTATAAGGAACACCAGCACTTTGAGCCAGGTTGAGAAGGAGAATCTGCGTGGACGCTGCTCAGGTGGTGAAGAGAATGATGGAACATGTGATGGCGTGCTGTGACTTTGTGTGAAAGATGACTGGGTGGTTGTGAACACACGCTGGTGTAAGAGAGACTCCTCTGGCCAGAGGTTAAGTGGCTTCGCTGGACGCCCAGCTGCCCCACGAATGGGTCTTCGACATGTAGCACTGAACACAAGTAACAGGAATTACTTATTCACCTATTATTTGTTAATTACAACATTTCTCAATTACTTTTTAAAGAGACATAGTATTTCTGTACCAGCCGTATAAAATTTCTGCCCAAGAACTGGTTAATCAGTATTTTTGCAGTTTTTAATATTTATTTGCATGTCCATGTGTACAAAATTATTTACATTGAATAAAACCACTAATTTAAATGTCAATCTGCTGTGAACAGAGGAAATATTAAAAGTTATACTTACATAATCCCTGTGGGTGTTAAAGGTTCATTGGGGAATATTTCTTTTAAAATATCAGATCTGTCCACATAAAATGACTGCCTTTCATCTGCTGTCATCTCCTCTACCTGTTAAAAAAATATATATATATAATCAGTCAGCCAAAACTAAAATATGACAAAAATAAAAATGTATATATTGTAAATGTAAATATATAAATATGTAATAATAATAATAATGATAATTCCAAACCACATTTTTATGAATCGTCAGTGCTCGTGTATAATTGTCTGTTTTAAAGTTAGTCATGAAAAATTACCTGGGTTGTACACACTTTTTTCACATTAACTATATTACTTGTACTAACTACTAGTTTTAAACACCATCCTTTTATGGTTTTCTTTATCGTTTATTAAAACAGGTAAATGTATTATTGAGAATCAAATCTCTTTTTTGAGAGAACAGCAAATATTACAGCAGATAAATCACAACAATTTAATAAGCGACTATCAATTATCAATCTTTAATATATATTCAAATAAAATACAACATTTGATTTTAAGAGGAATGTTAAAAACAGTCACATTTACCACAATACCCATTTTTGTGTTACTTAAAAATGGACAAACTCCCCAACCATAACTAGTGGTGACATTTTCAGCTTCTACTATAAATGATTCTAGGAAACAGACTCTGGCAACAAGCACTTGTAAAACATCATGAGAGTGAAATCTATGCTGGTTATGACTTAGACATATAAACACTTAAACAAGAAGGTACCACGCAAAATAGACAGTTATAGATTAAAACT